>JAXIVJ010001740.1:2500-115000 GCA_036785665.1 Chirona hameri
AGTTTAGGTCAACTTAGAACTTTGACCTCAGGTCAAGGTCAAGTGGCGACCCAAGTAGGTCATGTTGCATATTGGGAAACGTGTCTCGACGAGACAAACACATTTATGCCGGTTTCACTTCATTGTATTCATTCTATCGAGAGTTATTGACACAAAAAGTGTTGGTGACCTCAGCTGACCTCGGCTGACCCTGTACAACCTCGGCTGACCCTCGGCTGACCCTGTCACTGAACAAAAATTGAACCTGGATCATCAATAATAGCATATGATAACATGATCCAGAATGAATTGGACTGATATGCGTATCCTCGGAATAGGAAAATTGTAATATTTCCCCATTGACTTATAATGGGAGGTCACGAAATTGACCCGACCGGCGAACTTAGGTCACCGATATTCAAAATCTTAGATATTCGAATTGTAGGTACCTATGACCTTATGAAATCCTGTAAGTTTGAAACCGATCGGCCAAAAACTGTAGCTGTGGTACGATCGCAAACTTATTTGGAGGTGTGGTCACGTGACCTGACCTGAGATGACCCGTGGTCAAGAATTGCACACAATGTGGATAATTGATGCCCGAACAGGTGTGCCAAAAACAGCGGCTGAAACGGTGGCGCTGTGCGCCGTGCGCCGTTTTTGAAACGGCAAAAACGGCGCTGCGCCGTTTTTTCGCTATCCTCGAAAAAAACTTTAGGGGGGGGGGTAAACACCCTAAGGTCTAAATGGCACGACGCGGCACGACGCGGGCTAACATAAAAATAAAAATTAAATATGAAAAAGTGGTGGTCATGCCACCCCCCGTTTCCTTTGTAAACCCGCCTGTCGTCTGATAAAATACTCGTACCTGACGCTTGACGCTTTTTTTCTTGAAGAATCCCACCAGTGTGGGCTGCACCGACCGCTTCATCACCGTATCACGGTAACCTACGACATTTACGATAACTCTTGCTTGCAATTGCCGCCCCGTCGGCAGAGACAGCGAGGACAGGTAGAGGGCCGCACGCCAGTTTGACCACATCCGTAACGTTGACGTGGGATAAACTTATAAAAAAATACAGCAGATGTTTATCGCCGTCCGTGCAGTAGCGGATCCAGAACGGGAGTTTGGGGCGGGGGCAAAATTCCAAAGAAGTCTCACATAATTCTGAAAACTCATCGGATTTCGCTTGCTTATGATATGATGATAGCTGATTTAAAGCAAACTTTCCTTGGTAAAAGTTCCTTAGATTTTCTTCTACATCAGGAAATGTGTCAATTTTGCGCCGATTTCAGGCAGTTGGGGGGGGGGGTGGGCAATTGCCCATTTTGCCCAACCGTAGATCCGCCACTGCATCAGTGAGTCCTTTTAACGACGACGCGCCAAGCAGACAACTGCCCCCAAATGTACTGCTACTAAAGTTTTCCATTATATCTCATAGAACATTTAATGGAAAAAGGAAAAGGAAGGAAAAGAAAGGTATTCGATGCTACTATAAAGGCAAAGCTATATAATAATAATAATACTTATGACATGCTATAAAATAAAAGTAAAAAATGAAAGTGACATATGGAGGCTTTCATATTTTATATAACTTGTGAAGAAAATTGAAAGCTCATTTTTAGGGAAACTTCTGCTCGCCAAAGTTGGGGGCCGCCTCCCCCCCCCCCCCCCCCCCCCCCGGTCTAGATGTTGGGGGGGGGGGCAAACGCTCCCGCTTCCCCCTGTTCCCGGCCCCTGAAACCCTTTAATATTGGCACCAGACCGTGAGATAAGATGGCTTGGGAAGATGATCCTGGCCTGTTCCACTATTACCTCTTCGGTCCAGGAAATTGTGCACTGCTGGAGCAGCTTCCGGGTGCCGATCTCCTTGTCTTTGCGTTCGCGTCGCCTTTTTCGGAACTCGGCAAAGTAACTAAACATTGAGCCTGTTTGAAACTTAAAAGTGAATATTTTATTAAGAGAATGGGCCCTGGGGCCAGCAATTACCGCCTCTGCCAGACACTTAATGAAACTATTTTTACCATTTTCCAAATTTGTATAAGCAATAGCGAAACTTGTGTTATGCCCCGAAGCGGCGCGAAATTTCCCAGTTTTTGACACTAGCTGGATTCAGATAGCTGGATTTTGGCTGCACTGCAAAGGGAATTTGTACGATAAATTGTTAATTTTTCCTGATGATCAGAGCTTCATCAGAGCTCATTTTTAGGAAAACTTCTGCTCGCCAAAGTTGGGGGGGTGCCGCCCCCCCCCCCCCCCCCCCGGTCCAGATGTTGGGGGGGGCAAGCGCCCCCGCTGCCCCCCCCCCCCTGTTCCCGGGCCCCTGGCTGCCGCTCCGGCCAGGCGACCTGCTTACTGAGGCCCTGCCGCCGCCCACAGCTGCCGCTCCGGCCACGTGACCTGCTTACGGAGGCGCTGACGCCGCCCACAGCTGCCGCTCCGGCTAGGCAAAAATATACGCTGTAACAACTGATATGTTGATGCAATGGCCAGCTAGTTACTGCAATGGTGATTCACAAATTTTAACCGGACGATAATACCATACCCATAAATATTAATTGATAACGTATTAGCACAAATTACCTCAATTTCAGATCGTCCGAAATGCTCTTCGCTGTTTTTTTTTCTGGCTGAAAATGAAAACCGAGATCTCAGTTCCTGCTGATAGTTAATATTCATTGTGCAATGAATTGAGGCTGAGAAAAGAAACGTTTTCAAATAAATAAATATTTACACATAAGGAAATGTATCATTTTGTTTGTGAGCCTTGAGAGAAATGCACTCATCACGCTTGTATTCATTGTTGAAAAACTGTGAAGTGATTAGGACATCTTCAGCGAAAAAATCGGTTATCTCAAATCCGATCATCGATTCAGACAGCTCGATAACGCCGATGTCACTTATTTAGGTATATATTTTATCAGCATTAGCATTGAGCTGGATCATGATGTTAGTTAAACCAGGGCCAAATTTCAGACTGTGCATGGTGTGCCAATTCAGACGGCTGGTGCGACTGCGGCTAGAACTTCTAGGTGCCAGGAACGTAAGCGTCAAAACCGGGGGGACACGTTCCCCAAAGTTTTTTGGGAATTTAACATTAGTTCTATGGGCGATTCCAGTTCCACTGGCCCGGGCCAAACTCATTCAAAACAATGATAAAAGCCACCATATGTATTTATTTTATTTGGATTCACATCAACCAACGAACAACAGCAATAATTATATACCATTTAGGTCATTTCACTATAATTTCCTGAAGACTATATCAAATCCCTTGTAGTAGTACAGCCAAAACATCGTGCTTAGGCTAATTTCGGACAATAAAAAATAAAGAAAATTTGTGAAATATGGCAGACGATAAGAATTTCAGAAATTCATAAAAGTCGATTTAAACGGCAATTGTCACCACTGAGCCGGTGTTATGTATATTGTATTTTTGAGCCATTTAAATGAAAGCGTCAATTTGTTCTTGACTGCTAGCCAGGATACACTGCGGCGGTACGTCTCCTGACTCACGCTCAATGAGCCTTCACGTTCATGCCAACCTTAGTCATCATGCAAAACTACTCTTTGTCTTCGTCCTCGTCCTCATCTTTGCTGCCCGCATCTTCATGATCAGCATATTCGAGATCAGCATGTTCGTGATCAGCATGTTCGTGATCAGCATGTTCGTGATCAGCATGTTCGTGATCAGCATGTTCGTGATCAGCATGTTCGTGATCAGCATGTTCGTGATCAGCATGTTCGTGATCAGCATGTTCGTGATCAGCATGTTCGTGATCAGCGTGTTCGTGATCAGCTTGCTCGTGATCAGCATGTTCGTGATTAGCATGTTCGTGATCAGCATGTTCCTGATCAGCATGTTCGTGATCAGCATGTTCGTGATCAGCATGTTCGTGATCAGCATGTTCGTGATCAGCAACTTCGTGATCACAATGTTTGGAATTAGCGTGTTTCAAGTGGATCATGTTCTCGTTCTCAGTGCAAAATTTGCATTGAGCAACTACTTCCCTAAGTTCCTGATGATTCAATTTGTGCATCTTGAACATCTCCGATGAGTGTGTTTCATGCATTGCCATCACTTTAAGGAAACCTGCATGCATTCGCTCACCCATTTTGGTTATCGCTCTTTCAATCATTATATCAACTTGGTCGAGAATAAAGTGGCTTAGCTTTCGGTCTTCTCTGCTTATTGATTGGGGTTTAGTATCTCGCGCTGAATGATAACGATATCCAATTGGAATTTTCCGTGCATTGCAAGAGGCAATAATAACACATGCTATTAGTATGTATCGCAGCAGCATTTTATTGATTATTTGCTAAAAAAATACAAATTATTTAAGCCAAATACAGAGGCAGTACTGAAAGGTTTTATGTATATCTACCAATAATTAAACTATTGATTTAAAATAAAATTATGTTGAAAAGACGGTGTAAGCTAAATCCTTCGAAATCAAATAATGTGCTTTACTTTTATTTAATAAGAAACCATCGATTTCAAAAACATCCCTCACGCGTCTTATCGTTATAAGCACTTTGGTTTTCAGAAGCTCAATTAGCTGCTAAAAAATAAAAATAAAAAATTAGTGAGAGCGAAGCGCCCGTGCTTTGTCATTTGGGGAATTAAAAATTGTGCCACTATATTATGCCCATAACCTGGAATTGCTCGATCTGATGGTGGGGCCAGCGCCCGCGCAACAAGCTTAGCTTAGAATGGGTCCTGATCTCAGAACTCCATCCAATAAAAACATTCTGATTACATTTATAAAACTAATACATTTTCAGTGTTATGCTCGCAAGAAACCCCTAAATCAAGCAAAGGATACCCAAACCAAATTGCAAAGCAATATCCTTATTTTTGACCGACTTATGGCTCCCTAAGTTTAGGTAACTCATGACGTCATTTTTTTAAGTTACGTTTGCTGGCTTCTAGTGACCAGATACAGACAAATAAATGCCAGTGCTATATTTCTGAGACAAAATGGGCTAGAAACATGCCTTTTTATTTATATTAATCAATTTCACATTTTGACCTGATCTTGACCTAAACTTCACATAAGGGCCATTATATGGGGTCAGGTTGTGAAAATGGCTGCAACTATCGAATTATACGTGTACACTAACCCATAAAACATGTGTAGCATGGCTGTCGTAGACCTCTCGCCAATAGTGACCTTTTGTGACCTGACCTTGACCTTCCCTTACAATTTCACTGTTGCTTATGCCGGATAATGGCAGGGGCGTGGCAACCGTGGGGGCAATGGGGGCAACTCGCCCGCCCCCCCCCCCCCCCCAAACTTTTTACACATTCACTCGACTCTGTAATTGTCACCGGAGTTTCAACGGCGGCGCGTGCCACGTATGTACGGCTGGCGTGGTGGACGGTACACCACTCCCACGGTCACAGAACTTCGGCCCCTACATTTCACAGAAACCCAGAGAGATTCTAGTGCCGCACTACTACTTGTAATGGGTAGGATGTTGCATTCCAGTGTGTCCCTGTGAATAATATGTGACCTGATCTTGACCTGAGGGCCATCATATGGGGTCAGGTTGTGAAAATGGCTGCAACTATCGAATTATACGTGTACACTAACCCATAAAACATGTGTAGCATGGCTTTCGTAGACCTCTTGCCAGTAGTGACCTTTTGTGACCTGACCTTGACCTTGACCTTTCCTTACAATTGCACAGTTGCTTATGCCGAATAATGGTAGGGGCGTGGGAACCGTGGGAGGAAATGGGGGCAACTTCCCCCCCCCCCCTCCCCAACTGTTTACATTCACTCGACATTCACTCGACTCTGTAATTGTCACCGGAGTTTCAACGGCGGCGCGTAGCACCGCGAAATTTGTCACAGCTGTTGGGACATCAATTACCCACACGGTTTTAATTTTGTTTTACCTCTGGTCATCTCAGGTCAGGTCACCAGGTCAAGTCAAGTGACTCCACCTCCAAAAAGTTTGCGGTCGTGCCACAGACAAAGTGATTGACCAAACGGTTTGAAACTCACATGATGTCATCAGGTGATAAGTAGCTACAATTCGTTTATCTCGCTTTTTATTTTATATCGGTGACCTAAGATCAGGTCTATATCGTGACCTCCCCATTATAAGTCAATGGGATTTTTTTAAATAAAAAAACGTATAAATCCATAGGAAATGGCTAAATGTGACCAATTTTCAACAGATCCACCCACTGGCGGATCCAGAACGGTGGTTGGGGGGGGGGGGTGGTTAGGGGGCCAAATCCCAAAGAGTCTCAAACAATTCTGAAAACTCGTCGGATTTCGCTTGCTTATATGCACTGATAGCTGATTTAAAACAAACTTTCCTAAGTAAAAGTTGCTTATATTTTCTTCTATATCAGGAAATGTGTCAATTTTGCGCCGATTTCAGGCAGTTGGGGGGGGGATATAGCCACTTTGCCCCCCCCCCCCCTGGATCCGTCAGTGGATCCACCTCTCTTGTCCCAAATGCAAGGCCCTATGTCACATTTCTGTTATTTTGTCTCTACGAGGTCAACTCATGTGACCGCCCAGGTTACGTATGATTTAGAGCAATGGGGTTTTCACCAATGTATTCGGCTTGTCGAGACAAATCAATTGATGTAAGAGTTGACCTTGACCTGACCTTGACCTGACCTCAGGTCAGGCCAATTTGTTGGATATGACCTAACTAGGTCACCAAATATATTATTCGATGCGTCTCGACGAGACAAACACAATGGTAAAATATGTTTACCTTATCCTGCTTCTACAGATATAAGGTGGTGAAAACTCTGTGTGAGGTTAATCATGATGATGAGAATTAAAATAGCCGGTAACCTCATAATACGTAAGTAAAGAAATAAATAAAGGCCGAAATTATATTCTTGGATATTTCGCTATTGAAGCTTCGTCAGCAATCAATCAATCAATCAATCAATCAATTTGCTGACGAAGCTTCAACAGCAAAATATCCAAGAATATAATTTCGGCCTTAATTTATTTCTATACTTACTTAGTATGAGGTTACCGATTATTTTAATTCTCATTATCGTGCTTCTGTCAAAAGTTATCCCTTAAAACCAATTCGGCATTTTTGTTTAGCATGTTTCAAATTCATTGGCTTCTGCTGACCTAACTATTGACCTGATGTCAATTCTGATAAATCTTAGTTACAGCTAATTAAATTATCTTTCGAACACTTCTTTCCGCGCGTCGCTAGCTCTTTTATTATCGAGATACAGATGGTTTTATCAAGGACACTCATATATAGCCGAAATTTGACCTCTGGTGACCTCAATATTGACTTAACCTAAACATGCCTGATTACTTTCGATAGAGATTGTCTCGAGCTATCTAAAGGCGGCCGCACACTAGGCCATTCGGCGAGCGGAGGTCGCGATATCGCTACGACTTTCCGCGCATCTTTAGCGACTATCCGCCTTCGCGTCAGCCGAAACGTCAAAAATCGCGGACGAATGTCGTCGGCCGGCCATCTGCGGACCGGCGGAATAAAGCTGATTCGAACGAGCTTTTTTCCGCGACTGAACGCCGCGGAACCGCGGACAACAAAATTGATCAGGCTAACAGTGGCGAATATATGCAAGACAGAGGTACAAATTTTGCAAAGCATGCTCTTGCCGCTGTGAAATTTATTATCTAAAAGTTTCGTGGTTCTAAACTTACATCTTCGTCGAAAAATGGCCATAATTAATTTACCTTGGAACAGGTTGTAGGCACAGGTTGCGACATGCTGTAGGTTGGCGGGGCGGAATCTCGCGAGCAGACAGCGCCGAATCCGCCGGAACAAGGACGATATTCAGCGGTATCGCTGCGATTTTCCGAGGCGGAATTTCGCAGTGATATCGGGCGCCGAATGCGTAGTGTGCGGCCGCCTTAACACGGTCTTCTGCTTGTCGCTATATTGCGTGTTTTTTTAATTTAATGGGGGAGGGGGCGGAAATCAACCCCCCAGCAGTTCGTGGTTGGCGCGCACCCCCGGCAGTGCGTGTGTTAATGGACCTTAATTCGGTAACAGTTAACTAACAAGCAAAATAACTAACTAACTAACTAACTAACTAACTAACTAACTAACTAACTAACTAACTAACTAACTAACTAACTAACTATCTAACTAACTAACTAACTAACTAACTAACTAACTAACTAACTAACTAACTAACTAACTAACTAACTTGCCTGGAAAGTCTGGAAAGTTCCAGGAAAGTGAGCAACAGTTGATTTGTGTCTGAGGCAAAAGGGAAAATATTACCCAGCGTCAGCTGAACACGTCTAATCGCGCTTTCGGTCGTTAGGCGACAAGTTGGCGCTTTTTCCACAGGCCCCCACGTTAAATTCAGCCGTTAGGCAATTATGCGAATGCAGTGGACGGCATGGTCACATTGTCATCATTTGGTATCAATTTAATTCCCTATGGCCCACTAAAGGGATGACAACCCCCTGCGTCAGAGTTGAAATCATGAGCGTGACAATCGAGGCAAAATAAGCCTGATCAAGAAAGTGAGTCAAAATACAGAAGGTGTATTTTGGGGAGATCTTTCAAGGGGTGTAGACACCCCGCAATAATTCTTGAATATAGGTAGGGAATTTACATATAGGATTTGCTATAACTGTAAACCAAGTGTTAAAATCAGTACCTAACATTTTATATTAATAATGAATTAGGGAGAATAATAAATTTGAGGTTAAAGGGAGTGTGCCTACTCACATCGCTTATTTGGGGTTATTGTCACTGGTCTATAGAACATAATTTTCTGAATTGACCCATGGCTTCGTTTCTCCAGATTCGCCCTAGTTGCTGAGATATTCCAAAGACTCCAGGAACTTGCTGGGAGCAAAAGTTATCGGGTAGACTCCAGAGGGCTTCCGCTACTAGAAGCACTGCAACTATCGATTAAACTGCTAGCATATTGTTAGCGCCGGCCAATAGCAATTCAACAAAACAGCTCGTGCACGCTGATAGCAGCAGCCGAACAGAACCTGGACGGCCATCATGCTTTTCGATGATGGCCGATGACCATTTTTTGAAGAAGATATCAATTTAGAGCTACGAAACTTGCACATAATAAAGTTCACAGTGGCAAGAACGTGCTGTGCAAAATTTTGCTTTCTATCTTGCATGATGTGATCGTAATTGTATTGTCTTATGTGCGCCGTTTTACATAACATCATCATAGTGGCGATCGTTTTATAGATATTGAAACATAAAATAAGCAAAAAAACTATAAGTGAAAATTCAACTAAAGGGGCTGCAGATGTGAATTTCATCATATACAACAATCAAACCAATAGCTACTTACCGTACGCAAAATATTTTTGACATTCCAAAACAGTAGACACACTCCCCTTAAGGGTGAGGCATTTCACTTTGACATTCCTGAATCTACTGACCAGTTCCAGTATGTCCTGAATGTGGATCTGCCTATTTCATTTTCGTTGCGAATCAAATCAGGCCTTTAGGATGACCTAATACTGATACATTGTTGGACTGATTTGGTTGGTGCTTTGTTTTTAGAAAAGTGTTCTTGCAAAGTTTGATTTTTGTAAATTATTGTGACAGTGTATCACTGCAATCATTGAGACACGTGCAGCTCCAGCCATTTTGCAACAGTGTAATATACTGATGTTGGAAAATAGGGTTGGCGCATACCTATTTCCTTTAGGGATCCTTTCAAGGTCAGAAAGTGTCCTGCCCTTTTGACGTCTCCAATCATTTTCCATTGATCTGCATTCTGCCATGACATGATGAATTTGTTCTGATACTGAACAACTCATATAAGGTGATTTCAAACAACCCAAACTTATGATATTTAGGTATTGTAATTGCGACACATGGCCCATGCTATACATTCTTATAGGCTTCATAGCAATGCCTTTTTTTGTGTGAAATATTCTTATCCCTTTTAGGAAATGTAAAACATTGGTAGGGCCCAGAGAGGCATTGATAGGGCCCAAATGAACATTGGAAGGGCTTGGGCCCTACCAGGCCTATATAAAACGACGCCCATGGGTACTTGTAAGTTGTAGCAATACAAAACGAAATGTTTACACCTATGGTAATGGTATGGTGTGAGTTGATGGGCAAAAACACGGTTAACTGGAATTTCCTTCAGATTCATGCTTACGTCTTTTTGCTTGTTTTTGCTATGTTTGGAAATTGGATCTTATCCCCCCCCCCCCCCCCCCAGTGGTTTTCCCTTAAAATAGGTCCTGCCGTCCACTGCATTCGCATAATTGCCTAACGGCTGAATTTAACGTGGGGGCCTGTGGAAAAAGCGCCAACTTGTCGCCTAACGACCGAAAGCGCGATTAGACGTGTTCAGCTGACGCTGGGTAATATTTTCCCTTTTACCTCAGACACAAATCAACTGTTGCTCACTTTCCTGGAACTTTCCAGGCAACGTGTCGGACAATGTCCTGAAATTTGGCGCGCAAACTCGGCCGATAGGTCGACAGCCGTGTGCGCAGTGGACGGCGACCTTACGTGTCTTTCTCATTTCCATCTGGGTCTAAAGTATCTCCATCCAAAGCACCATGACACTCAGCCGGCAAAGTTGTATAAGAGTGTCCGAGTGATAACTGACATAGAATACCCGCAAGTAATGTTGTGCTATTTGTGTATTATCCGTGTCTTCTAGAGTGAAGGTTCCACTGGGAAGCTTCACCTATAACTGGCCTGAAAAAGTCGAATCTCCAAACCATTCGTAAGTATCTCCATCCAAGATACTTACAGATGGCAGGCATACTCGGCACCAACGCCTCTCTATCACGGCACCACCAAGATTATGTCTGCCACGGGAGTCCAACAGGGTGACCCATCCGGCCCTGCTGTCTTCGCACTGGCAACCCATAACATTGTCAGTGACGTAACGTGCCCTCTGAACACCTGGTACTTAGATGACGACACGCTGGGTGGGAACGTCGCCGCAGTATGTTCTGACCTCGAACAACTCACTTCGGCGATGGTCAGGATCGGATTGCATGTTAACCCAGCGAAGTGCCAGATCATCCTGCCAGCCAGCGGAGCCCAACAGGAGACCATCGACAAACTTAATCGCGTCATCCCGAGCGCGTCTGTCATCACAGAAGGTCAACAGACCGTCCTCGGGGCGCCTCTGACGGCAGCCGCCATGGAAGCCTCCGTGAGGGAGAAGAGGGAGGACCTCATGCGGATGATTGAAAGGCTAAAGAAACTCGACGCCCACTCCGCGCTCATTCTTCTCCGCAACTGCCTTTGGCTCCCCAAGCTTCAGTATCTGATTCGGGCTTCACCCCTTTACCAACATCCTTCGCTCCTGAAGCAGCTCGATGACATCATCAGGGCAACCATGGAAGAGCTGGTTAACGTAAGATTCAGCGAGGCAAACTGGGAGCAGGCCGTCTTACCTACCGGGCTCGGGGCCTCGGGCTGAGGAGAGCGGAGGAAGTCGCACTCCCGAGCTTCCTTGCATCGCTCCACAGCTGCCAACAACTGCTGCACATCATCCTGCCAGCAAACTTTATGAACAGAGTTGCTGACGAACGAAAGCGGGTAGAAAATGTGTGGTACGAGAAAGCCGGGGACATGGCAGCTCCTGAAGACGGCGCACGCGGACGACAGAAATCGTGGGACTCTCCCATCGCCGAGCATCAGAGGGACTGCCTCCTCCTCAAAGCAAATCAGTTTGACCGCGCTCCTATCCTCGGTGCCGCCACGCCTAAGAGCGGGGCCTGGCTCAGGGCTCTACCGTCTGAAAGTCTGGGCACCCATCTGGACAACGAAACCGTCATAATCGCTGTTGCCCTACGTGTCGGCGCCGATGTCTGCAGCGGCGTCCACACCTGCAGGTGCGGCTCACCCGCGGACGTCAAGGGACATCACGCCCTCACTTGTCACTTTAGTGCTGGAAGATTGCCACGCTGCACAGCACTTAACGACATAGTGAGACGTGCTCTACTCTCCACAGGGGTACCAGCTCAGCTTGAGCCGTACGGTGTCGACCGAGGCGATGGAAAGCGGCCAGACGGTATGACGTTCTATCCATTCTCGCATGGCCGCTGCCTAGTGTGGGATGCGACCTGTGTTAACACCTTCGCAGACTCCAGACTGGGTGACGCTATGCTGAAAGCTGGAGCGGCAGCCAAGAAAGCAGAGGACGAGAAGCGTCGAAAGTATGCTCAGATCGCTCAGCGTTTTAGGTTCGAACCAATCGCCTTTGAAACGGGTGGCGCATGCGGTCCTACTACCAGATCTTTCATACGAGAACTGGGCGCCCGAATGTTGGCAGTAAGCGGTGATCCCCGAGAGCTGGAGTGGCTCTTACAGCGATTCTCTATCGCGGTGGTGAGGGGCAACGCTGCTTCGATTCTCCTGGACAGCCCCGTTGATTCGCCCAAACCTAAAAAGGCACAGCCAGATGCCGGTTGTGGCTTAAAGGGAACGTGGAAGTTTCGGAGCAGCGACAAGCCACCAACCCCAGCACCGGTGCTGACCGGCCTACAGAACCTGGGCAACACCTGCTACATGAATGACGTGGTTCAGTGCATCAACCATACGCCCGGTCTAAATTATTTATTTACCAACGACAGGTACCAGGATTTCATCAACTACGATAGCGAGCCCTCGCGCGGCATGGTGGCGCAAGAGATGCCCACGGCTATCAAAGTCCTCTGGAGTGGCCAAGACAAGTCAGTGGCGCTGCACGACCTAAAGGACGTGATGGGCAGACACCACGCGCGCTTCTGCGGCTCGACACATCAGGATGCCCATGAGTTCCTCATGTTCCTGCTGGATTCCCTGCACGAGGACTTGAAAGAGGCGCACTGCAAACAGCCGCTCAAGGAGCAGGAGAACGACGGTGTGCCGGACGCGCGCGCTGCCAAGATTGCATGGGAAGACTTCAAGGGCAGCAACCGCTCGTTCATTTTGAACCTGTTCTAGGGCCAGCACAAGTCGACGTTGCGATGCTCGCACTGTGGCAACCATTCGACCAAGTTCGAGACGTTTTCACACCTCTCGGTGCCTATGCCTGCTAGGTCGAGCTGCTGTTCGCTGCAGGAGTGCATCGAGCTGTACCTGGCCGGAGACACCATCAGCGACTGGACGTGTCCAAAGTGGAGCAGCACCGAGGCCACCAAGCGGCTGGACATCTGGCACCTGCCACCAGTGCTCATCATCTACATTCAGAGGTTTTACAGTGATGGCCTCTGGAGGAAAACCCAGTCCAACGTGCAATTCCCGCTGTATCGGTGACTCAAATACGCATTAGGCTATGTGCGTGGCGCCATCCATGTAAGTGATGTTAGCGCCACCTGGACCAGTTACTGACTGGTCCGGCCTCAACGGATCAGCTGACTGGTCCGTCCTCAACGGATCAGCTGATTTGCCCTCGGCGTTGGACACCTGTGCCAAATGCAGTTGTAGCTCGGGACGTGGCCTTTGTGTACGTGGCAGGTCCGACGAAGCGTACCGAAACAGAAAACCTCGACATGTCACCTTACGTCATCAACAAGGAGGCGCATTACTGCCACAAGTACCACCTATACGGCGTGGTGAACCACTTCGGCTCGACAGAGAGCGGCCATTACACTACCTTCTGTAGCGGCGTCAACTCGGGGCGCTGGCACAAGTTCGACGACCAAGAGGTGTACTCGCTAAACAACAGCGCCGTGCAGAGCTCGGCCGGCTACATCCTCTTCCACTCGGCCAATGACGCTCGAGTGTAGTCGTGTGTGGCTCCGATGTATATGTAACAATGTATATGTATATGCCGTGAATTAACTGGAGTGTTAATACATCTAAAATTCGTAAGTATTTCGTAAGTCAATTCCTAAGTTAATGTATAAATACCGACGTGAATACGGATGTACTTAATTGTCCAGACAGTTCGTACGAAAAATCGTAAAGTTATCAACGTGAATACCAAAATCTTCTTACGAATTAAAATCCACTTACGAAGTCGACGTGAATACGGCCCCAGGTCATACAACCTTAGTACAGTCATACAGCTTCAGAATCAGTGACGTATGATCTGCCTAGCCTTTTGTTTATGTTTATGTTTATGTATTGAGTCAACAACCACAGGCACAGGGCCCACTTACGGTCAACCGGCCAACCCTATTTTCCAACATCAGTATATTACACTGTTGCAAAATGGCTGGAGCTGCACGTGTCTCAATGATTGCAGTGATACACTGTCACAATAATTTACAAAAATCAAACTTTGCAAGAACACTTTTCTAAAAACAAAGCACCAACCAAATCAGTCCAACAATGTATCAGTATTAGGTCATCCTAAAGGCCTGATTTGAAAATACACCTTCTGTATTTTGACTCACTTTCTTGATCAGGCTTATTTTGCCTCGATTGTCACGCTCATGATTTCAACTCTGACGCAGGGGGTTGTCATCCCTTTAGTGGGCCATAGGGAATTAAATTGATACCAAATGATGACAATGTGACGTCATTGGGATGGTCTGAATCTGATTGGTTCTGAGACACTCCTAACTCGGCTCCTATGCGGAGTAGACAATCCAAAAGCACTGTCCGTCAAAAATATATTCGTGTTTTTTTTCTCAGGTCAATACTGAGGTCACTAGAGGTCACTAGAGGTCACCATATATTTTGGGGTAATTTTGTTCGCAAATAACTTGTTACCTAATAAATATAATGTAGTAATTTTGACGCCATCGTGTTTGTCTCGTCAAGGCTCGGATGTTTGTCTCGGATGGGATCAGTGCCCGTATCATACGTGAGTGTAGCGACGCATTATCTGTTCCTTTAGCGAAGATCTGTGAGCTGTCGGTAAGCCAAGGTATATTTCCGGAACTCTGGAAAAGGGCTAACATCGTGCCTATATTCAAGAAGGGTAGTGTCAAAGATCCAAGTAGCTACCGTTCCGTGTCACTGATTCCATTGTTCGGAAAGATCCTCGAGAAGGTTGCATATACTAACTTATTGCGCCATGTGAGACCTGCCATTTCGCCTGAGCAACATGGATTCGTCCCAGGCAGATCGTGTACAGCTAACCTATCGTCACTGCTGAGCACTGCATGGGAAGCTATCGGAGAGCATTCTCAAACAGATTGTATTTATTCAGATTTTTAAGCCGCGTTCCAAAGCGTCGATCATTCTCTTTTTATTCACAAGCTGAAGAATTCTTACCATGTATCAGGTTCGGCTCTAAATTGGTTCACATCATATCTCATTAGCAGGAAACAACGCGTTGTGGTAAACGGCAAGTGCTCAGAGTGGTGCCGGGTTACGTCGGGCACACCGGAAGGGGGCGTGATCTCCGCTTTGTGCTTCGCCCTGTATATAAACGACCTGCCAGTTGGGATGTCCTCTCGGGTGCTCCTTTATGCAAATGACGCCAAACTGTATAGGAAAATAACTTGCCAAAATGATATCAAAAGCTTGCAAGAAGATCTTGGACGTCTCCACCAGTGGTCAAAAACATGGAAACTCAAGTTAAACCCATCCAAATGCAAGTCATTTCGAATGACCCTAAAGACAAAGCCACTGGTTACAAATTACTCAATCGGGACACAATACTGGAACATGTTGACAAAATTCGGGATTTAGGTATTATTTTGGATATAAAATTGACATTTGGGCCTCACGTCGATCAGACAGTCACTAAAGCGAACCACGCCCTAGGTGTTCTGATAAGGTCATATCAGAGGGCTACCCCGGGAGGACATCTCAACTTGTCATCTGTCCTGGCGTCATACTACGCTTATGTACGCTCCAACCTGGAGTACTGCAGTGTGATATGGAATGGAGCTGCTGCAATGCACACTGACAGAGTTAACCGGATTGAGCACAAATTTCTAATTTGGCTCAACGCTCACTGTCGCTGTCATTCATCATCACTGTCATATGCTGATCTGCTGAGACATTTTAAACTCACATCTGTATCCGCAAGAAGGGCACAGCACGATGTTATGTTCGTCCGTAACGTTTTTAAGGGTAGAATCTCGTCAGCGTTTGTATTGCAGTCATTCTCATTGAGCGTACCTTGTCGTACAACCAGGCAGCAAAGTAGTACATTGTTGAATGTGCCATTCGCGAGGGTGAACACTGTAAAGAATGGACTTTTCGTGAGGCTGCCTTGGCAAATGAATCGATTATTAGAGAGCTTCCCTACAGCGGACATGTTCAGCGACAGTTTTTACTCATTTCGCAGTAAGGTGAAGCTGTTTGCTGCAGCATTATAGCATATAGTTAGATAGTTAGATATACATCAACTGATGTGATCATTGCTAGTCCCAGGCAGTTGTTGTCATTTTTAGCGTATTTTGTATCATCACTCGTTTAGCGTTTATTTTTAGGATTCAGGCAGCGTTTCGTATTTTTCGTATATTCACATGATTTTATCATATGTATGTATGTTAAGCAGGTGAATGTCAATGTGTAATATCGTGTTTTTGTTTTAAACTTTGACTTCGTCCATCAATGGGTCATCCCGTCGGCGATCTTGAGAAATAAATAAATAAATAAATAAATAAATAAGGCGCTTCGAATAACATTCATGAAGACTAGCTTAGGTCAACTTAGAAATTTGGCCACAGGTCAAGGTCAAGTGGTGACTCAAGTAGATCATATTGCATATTGGGAGACGTGTCTCGACGAGACAAATACATTGGTGCCAGTTTCACTTCTCTATCTGCATTGGGTCGAGAGTTATTGACAAGGGACCATCTCAGGTTGACGAAGCTGGCCATCGGAGGCGCCGACCCAGCAGTGAAGTCCCTGTGGCTCTCTATCACTGGCGCTGGTCGAAGGACGGTCGTTGTGGGCGCCATCTACCGACCTCCCGGCTCGTCCACCCCCAGAGGGCTGGAGCTCATCGAGGAGCAGCTCCGGACAGCTGTCGCCACTTGCAAGCCAGTTGTCGTGCTGGGGGACTTCAACTTCGACATGTTGGACGACGCCAAGCCAGGAACTCGTGGCTTCAAGAGCATCATCGATGACCTGAACCTCATGCAGCTGGTGGATAAGCCCACTCATATCCACCCTACTCCTACGCTGCTCGAACTTATTTTAACCCACCTGCCTGACCATCACTCATCCACCCGTGTCCTCCCTGAGCCTGTCGCTGATCACCAGTCCGTCATTTTCAGCGCCCGAGTCTACCGCCAGCGTCACCAGCGCCCGGCTCCCGTCTTGTTAAGGCCATGGGGACGAGTCAACTGGGACGCTCTCCGTCTCCGTCGCCTAACCGCCGACTGGGACCTGCGCTACAGCACAACAGCTATAGACGGGAAGCTGGAGGCGTTCATGGACGTCTGGAATGCAGCTGTCAACGAGCTCTGCCCGGCCGTCACAGTATCACGGCGCCGCCCGGACTGCCCGTGGCTGAGGGATGACTCCGACATCACAACAGCAATGCAGGAGCGTGACTCGGCCAGGCGGGACTGGGAGCAGAGCAGATCACCCGAGGCGTGGCACAGCTACCCGCTCAGCCGCAACAGACTGAAGAGCCTCCTCATCCGCGCCAAGCGGAGGTACATCTGTGACAACCTGCTGACCGACCGACGAGGCTTCTGGAGTCGGATAAAGTGCTTCGCTCTTTGGCCGGCGGGCGTTACCCCGCCAGGAGCTGACGACGTCACCGACCGGGCGGAGGAGTTTAACGCGCACTTCGCGTCGGTCGGCCCCCGCGTCGCCGCCGAGGTCGCCTGCGTCGGTGCCAGGGGCGGATACAGGGGGCGGCGGGGGGCGCCCCCCCCCCCCCCTTGCGGGCGGATACAGGGGGGACGGCCGCCCCCCCCCCCCCCCGCCCCCCCTCTGCGCCGAAGGCGCGGAAGGGCCTCGTAAGCAGACCAATTTCCGCGCCGAAGGCGCGGAAATAGACATGCTTACTGGGTTTGATATCTGCCATTTGCTGCACTCAGACCAGGAGCCGCCCTCAGGCTAGGTGCCGCCCCTGGCCAGGTGCCACCTTCAGGTCATGTGCCGCCCTCAGGTCATGTACCTCGTTCTGGCGGGGCACCGCCCTCAGGTCAGATGCCGCTGCCTAGCCATGTGCCGCCCTATGGCCAGGTGACGGCGCCCCTCCGGCCAGTGAGGACGCCCCTTCGGCCAGTGACGGTGCTTGTGCGGCCAGTGACGGCATCCCCTGTCATAGACGGCGCCCCTCCGGCCAGTGACGGGGCTCCTCTGGCTAGTGACGGCGCCCCTCTGACCAGTGACGGCCCCTCTCCAGCCAGTGACGGCGCCCCACCGGCAAATGACGGCGCCCCTCCGGCCAGTGACTGTACCCCTCCATCCAATGACGGCGCCCCTCCGGCTAGTGATGGCGCCCCTTCGTCAGTGACGGTGCCCCTCCGGCCAGTGAAGGCGCCCCTCCGACCAGTGACGGCGCCCCCCCCCCGACCAGTGACGGCGCCCCGCCGGCAAATGACGGCGACCCTCTGGCCAGTGGCTGCGCCCCTCCAGCGCCACGCTGTTCAGTGACGGCGACCCTCCGTCTAATGACGGCGCCCATCTGGCCAGTGATGGCGCCCCTCCGGCTAGTGACGGCGCCCCTCTAGCCAGTGACAGCGTCACTTCGGCAAGTGACGGCGCCCATCTGACCAGTGACCGCCGGAGGTGCGAGGCTCTCTCAGGCCTCGACAATCGCCCTCTCAGACCAAACTGGGATCCGCTCAGGCATGGCAATGGTTCTATCAGGCCTAGAAATCATCTAAGCGCCCCTCATGCCGCACGAGGGCCCATCAGGTCGACAGGAGTGCCCGCTCAAGCCGACCGAGTTCTCCTTCAGGCCGATCGAGGTCCTCTGAAGCCGACCGAGGACCGCTCAGGTTGACTGTGGGCCCATCAGGCCGACCAAGATCCCCTTCTGGGCGCCGGAGGATCCCCTCAACCCGACCGTGGGCCCCTCACACCAACAAAAGGCCCCTCAGACGGAACATAAGGGCCCACAGGCTGACAAAGGGTCTCCTCAGGCTGACAAAGGGCTCCCTTAGACCTAGGGTCCCTCATACCGAGTGATGGTCCTGAAGCCGACCCTCTGTGAATTTATACGCCGTTACTGAGTGTCACTCATGGAAGACAAGAAGAACAATAGTTTTTGTGATGCTATTCTTTCAATTAAGGTAGAATGAGTTTAGCACTCCGGACGAAGCAGGGGCTGCCCTAAATGACTTTCCCGCTAAAAAAAAGTTGTATGCCGAGACGGGGAAGCGCCTGGACTTACGGTGAACGGTCTATCCTCGTGCTGTCAGCTAAAGCTGAGCGCATATTTGTATTTGGTTCAAACCCTACTTTTGAATGCGATTCGCGCCGACACCATGGTGTCGGCGTAATCGCTAAGCAGAGCTGTTTGCATGGACCATATCCGATCGCGCGATATTTGCTGACAGGCGGAATTTAAAGTCAAAGGATTTACGTGTCACAAACTTTAGGCACGGTCCTCTCCGCGCATTGACTTCATCTTACTCAGGCCGCTGCCACCGACACAGGTCATCCCAGTCAAGGGTAAATAGGACGAGTACGAGTCGCGGCGCCAGCCCCATGCATCAACTCGAACATCTCTCCCTGCCAACTCTTATTGGTGCAAGAAGAAGTCAGGCGGGCGCGATTGTCAAATGCGCTACGGGGAAGGACTTCAACAAGCACCGCAACGGTGTGGCTACGATGGAATTTGGACGAGAGGCGCCACTTCGTCCGTGGAAGATGGAAGCGTCGGCATCTGATGGAAGTGGTAGACAATAATGTCTACCACTTCCATCAGAGATAGATTCAGGCAGAGATAGAGCTAGGTAGATTTCGGCAGGTCAGAGAGGGGTGAGAGAGAGAGAGAGAGAGAGAGAGAGAGAGAGAGAGAGAGAGAGAGAGAGAGAGAGAGAGAGAGAGAGAGAGAGAGAGAGAGAGAGAGAGAGAGAGAGAGAGAGAGAGAGAGAGAGAGAGAGAGAGAGAGAGAGAGAGAGAGAGAGAGAGAGAGAGAGAGAGAGAGAGAGAGAGAGAGAGAGAGAGGGTGATTTTGGCATTTTGGCAGGTCAGAGAGCAGAGAGAGAGGGGGATATTTCGTCAGGCAAGAGAGAGGTGAGTGACCTAGCCGTGACAGAATTAGTCACATCCACGATCGCACTCGAATATACATGCTACTGACGAAAATGCGTGCTACTAACGGACGGCATGTGGGAGTGCTATACAAATAAACAAATAAATCCATGTGTGATTTGAGTAAGCGTAAGAGAATTGAAAAAATGCAGGAAAATGTATGTTATTAATTAACATTTAACGCCCCTCTAGGCCCATGGGGTCCCCTTTGCCGGCGAAAATGCCGCCCCCTGGGTCAGCCGCCCACCCCATTCGGAAAATTCCTAAATCCGCCCCTGTGCATGTTTGCAGAAACGGCGCCCCAATTTCTTGGAAAAAAATGCGCCCTTGTTCCGGAAAAAAAATGCGCCCCTATGATCTGCCGCCACCCCCCGCCACCCCCCCCCCCCCCCCCCTCTCCTCCTGGAAAAAGGACGTGGATCCGCCCCTGGTCGGTGCCGTCGAGGCTGGACCTCGGCCACCCCGTGTGTGCGCCTCTGCGTTGAAGTTCAGGTCCGTCACCCTGCCCGAGCTGTCCAAGGCCATCAGCTCCATGAGCTCTTTCCGCGCGGTCGGTGTGGACGATGTGCCGCTGCATGCCGTTGTTAACTGTTTCACTGTTATCGGTCCCCATCATCATCATCATCCCTGTTATCGGTCCCCTTCATCTCATCAACCGCTCCATCATCACATCAGTCTTCCCAACAGCCTGGAAACTAGCTCGTGTCACTCCTGCCCACAAATCCGGCGACCGCTCTGACTTAAACAATTTTAGACCCATCTCTATCCTATCAGTGCTCTCAAAAATCACGGAAAAGGTCGGCGCCATTCAACTCGTGTCATACCTCATCCAACATAACGTCTTATCTCCGCACCAGTACGCGTACCGACCGTGTCACTCCACGGAGGACTCCGTGCTCGACGCTGTCCATTGGATGTCAAGGCATATCGACGTCGGCCACGTCGCGTCGTTAACGACGCTCAACCTGAGTAAAGCCTTCGACAGCGTCGACCACGGCGTACTCCTGGACAAGCTTCAGTGGTATGGCATTCAGTCCTCATGGTTTGAGAGCTACCTTAGTGACCGGAAACAAATTGTGAGCGGCGGCTCCTCTGATCCTCTCTCATTAACCCACGGAGTAGCCCAGGGGTCCATCCTCGGATCAATCCTCTTCCTCATCTTCGTCAACGACCTATCCTCTTTCCTCACCCATGGCCAACTCTTGTCCTATGCAGACGACACCCAACTTCTCGACCACTCCCCACCAACCGTTGCAGGCCTATCGGATCTCAGGAGACGAGTTGAGGAGACTATCGTCGATCTTCAAAAATGGTTCCAGGCCAACAGCTTAAAAATGAGCCCAAACAAAACTTTCTTAACTCTCATCGGAACCAAGCAGTCTCTCAAAAAGGCAAAGCAATTTCGCATAACAATATCAGGCCAAGACATATATCCAAGTAAAACCGTGAAAATTCTAAGAGTTCTCCTCGACCAGCAACTGGCATGGGATTCGCACATATCCATGGTCGTCCGAAAGTGCAACTCCATCCTATCATCCCTCTACAAAGTCCGTCATCATCTCACTCCCGACGTCCTAAAGCTCCTCGTCCAGGCCCATGTTTTCCCACATATCCAATATAACCTTTCCGTCTGGGGAGGAGCCGCCCAGTGTCAGCTTCATCGCGTCCAAAAGACACTGAATTTCGCGGCCAGGCTTGTGACTGGAGTGCGGCGCTCGGAACACATCTCGTCTGCGCTAGAAGCACTAGGCTGGATGAGAGTAGAGGAGATGGTGCGCCGGCGCGATTGTACACAGGTGGACAGGGCCCTAAACTCCAGCCAGTGTACCCTTTCAATATCGGCAATGTTTGTTCGCCGTGCACATGTAACGGCGCGTGAGACTCGTGCCGCGGTGGTCGGGCTGCTGCAGCTCCCAAGGTGCCGACTGGCCAAAACTCAGCGAGAGTTTGCGTTCAGGGCGGCATCATCCTGGAACGCCCGGTCTGCTGTGCCGAGCGCCGTCACTGCATAGTCTCATCGGTATAGTGTCGCTGCATAGTCCCAGAGTACCCGTGATGGTTTTAGTCGTATCTGTCGGATCGGTATTAATGGGGAATGTTTTAGCACCATGCGTGTTTTATTTTCTTCTGTCATGTTACTGCCAAGCATTGTATGGCATTATGTTGACTGCATTCGTAATAACCACTGCGCGGATGAATTATAATAAATGAATATGAATATGAATATGAATATGAAAAAGGTGTTGGTGACCTCGGATGACCTAGACTGATCCTATAGGGGTCACTGAACAAAAATGGCAACTAGGTTATCAAGAATGGGCTATGATAGCATGATACATTGGAATTTGACTGCTATCTTGCGTATCCTCGGAATAGGAAGCATTGTAATATTTCCCATTGACATTATGGGGAGGTCACAAAAATGACCCGACCTTAGGTCACTGATATAAAACTTCAAGATAAACGAATTGTAGATATATACGACCTTATTAAATCATGTAAGTTTGAAACGGATCATCCAAAAACTGTGACGGTGGTACGACAATTGTTTTTGGAGGTGGGGTCACGTGACCTAGTCGGGTGACCTGACCTGAGATGACCCTAGGTCAATAACTTTACATAATGTGGGAAATTTATGTCCAAACAGCTGTGCCAAAAACGGTGGCGCTGCGCGCCGCCGTTTTCAGCTATCCTCGAAAATCATAGGGGTGTCTAAACACCCCCCCCCCCCCTCCACCGGCACGGTGCGGACTAATGTACTTAACCCGCGCCGTGCCGGGGGGGGGGGCGGTTGACACCCCCCCCCCCCCTCCCCTGAGGTTTTTCGAGGATATAAAAAACGGCTCTTAGCTGATGGAACATCAATTACCCACATAGTATGAATTTGTGTAACCTCGGGTCATGTCATGTCAAGTCACCAGGCCAGGTCACGTGACTCCACCTCCAAAAATGTTTCCGGTCGTACCACAGCCACAGTTTTTGGCCGATCGATTTCGTACTTACATGATTTCATAAGGACAAAAGTACCTACAATTCGTTTATCTCGGATTTGTATATCGGTGACCTAAGGTCGGGTCAATTTCGTGACCTCTCCATTATAAGTCAATGGGGAAATAATCAAATGCTTCCTATTCTGAAGATACGAATTATTTCAGACCAATTCCTTCTGGATCATGTTATCATAGGCCATTCTTGAAGTTCTATCTGCAATTTTTGTTCAGTGACCCCTACAGGGTCAGATGAGGTCACCCGAGGTCACCAACACTTTTTGCCAATAACTTTTAGCTTGCTACTTTTATTTACTAGATACTAGCTACTTTTAGCTTTAACATGAAGCTTGTGGAAAAACTAGTTCAGACTCAGCTTAACGATTACCTAGAATCAAATCATGTATTGGCATGCCATCAGCACGGATACCGCAAACAACACTCAACAGAAACAGCACTCGGCATTATCACAGATAAAGCCCTTCAGGCCATGGACAGAGGAGAAATTTCTATCCTAGCCTTGCTCGACCAGTCAAAATGTTTGATGTAGTACCACACAAGAACCTTTTGGATAAGCTGAGCATATACGGTATTGACAACGAGTGGTTCGGAAATTACCTGGCAGATCATACACAACAGGTACTGATTCGAGGTGCAGATGGTACAGCAATCAGGTCTGCTCTCAAATCCAACACAATCGGAGTGTACCAAGGTGGATCACTGAGCTGCGCCCTGTATTCACTTTACTCAAACGACCTCGGCCTTCACGTGAGCGATGACGTCACACTGGTTCAGTACGCAGATGACGTTCAAATAATCATCAGTGGCAAGAAAAGTGAGATGCCACGGTTGGTAGCGCAGATGGAGGACAACCTAAGCTCACTGTTCCAGTGGTTCTGTCACCATCGGATGAAGGTTAACGAGAAGAAAACTCAGATGATTGTTTTGGGTACACCTGCCATGCTTAGAAACGCTTCCACGGTGACTTTGTCATTCATTGGTTCCCGAATTCACGAGTCCAAGGTGGTAAAAAACCTAGGAATACTGCTAGATCGACACCTTAGCTGCCAACCACATATAAGTGCCGTTACCAATAGGTGCACCGGGATGTTGATAGCATTAAACCATGCGCGTCATGTCATTCCGAACAACACTATGTCGACTCTAGTTCAGGCTCTCGTACTGTCCGTGATTCGCTACTGCCTATCTGTGTATGGAACATGTAACAACACCCAGATTCAACGCATCCAAAAAGTCATAAACTTTGGTGCGCGCGTAGTGAGCGGGAAAAAACGTCATGAACATGTATCTGATGTTGTACAAAACATTGGCTGGTTGAACGCCAAACAGCTCGTAGAGTACCACGCAGTGTGTATGGTGCGTTCCGTGGGGATGGCCTGCCAGCCAGAGAACATGTCCAGTACCATCGGACGGCCCACCAGCCAGGTTCACTCTCACGCAATCCGACATGTCAATCACCTATCATTGCCTCGCATTAGGACGGAAGCTGGCAGGCGACGACTTTGCTATCGCGGCGTCAAAATGCTGAAAAAGGCAAAAGTTCATGTGAGCGATCGCCACTTCCGCACAACTCTTAAGCGTGAGCTACTGTCGCGGAACTCAGCTGGCGAATGATTGTGTATGAACGAATGGGTGTTTGAATGGTGTTGTGTATACGGTATCCGACTAGTTTAAGATGACGTGCAACATTAAAAAGCCGCCTTGTCGAGGATATGATGCAAATATATCTGATCATTTTGACAAAATCAAGATAGATAAGTGAAACTGGCACCAATGTGTTTGTCTCGTCGAGGCACGTCTCCCAATGTGCAAAATGATCTAATTGGGTCAGCACTTGACCTTGACCTGAGGTCAAATTTATAAGTTGACCTAACCTAGTCGTCATGCATATGATGCGAAGAACCTTGATGAGACAAACACGATAGCGTCAACATTATTTCCCTATATTTATTAGGTAAACAGATATGTGTGAAAACTATTTTGCTAAACAAAATAGCCTTTTTGACATTTGATGAGCTCTGGAGCCTCAACTATTGACCTGAGCTAAAATCTGAGGACATTTCAGCGATTGCATTTTTCAAGATCCTTCCATTATTTTGTTTGATTGTTCCTAGCTATTATGACAGTTTACCAAAATATCTGTGATATCTGGGGATTTCTGGAGCAAAGTCCTAAAACTTGCAAATCTGACCCTTGATGACCTCTGGTGACCTCAATATTGACCTGAGAAAAGTACAAATAATTTAGTTTCAAAATGCATTTTGACGAGCTTTCGAACGGTGTTTCCAGTTTTAGTCTACGTTTTATAGGAGCTGAGTGAGAGGGGTGCGTCGAAACTCCCGGCACGGCGAAGGTGGCGCCGAGCACCGGCACGGCGCGGGATAATATAAATGCGTCGCTTTTACGCCGTACAAAACGAAATATTCCAGGCTGGAACAGGTTACCTACATCAGCGTACTGCTGTGCGGGTCTGGGCTGTGTGTGTCGGTTTTATCAAAAAGTTGCAGTTGAGCCGGTCCACTGGCGGATCCAGGGGAGAGGGCATCAGGGGCAAATGCCCCCCCCCCACACACACAGGAATCTGACGGGGTGGCAGTGTCCCAAAATGTGTCGATTTGGGTGGGAAATGACACCCAAATATTCATAATTGTCCATTCTCACTCCCCATTTTAGGAGTGAATTTTCCATTCCCAATTTATGAATTGTGATATTGATTCTGACATAAATATTGACTGCAAATGCATGATTTCAATGCCAACTACTGCTTTTCGTATTCAAAACCATGGTACCTGTTTGTACCATCACTACCATATACCATTGTCTACATAATTTTCCACTCGCGTGGTCTTTGGCTCAAATTCTGAACTCTGATTCCCAGGCAAAAATATACTTTTTAAACACGGCGGGGGGGGGGGGGGATTCAATACAAATATGCCACCCCTCCCCCACGTGTTCCCTGCACTGAACGTCGTGAAAACACTGATCTTAGGAGAAAACCTTAAGAAAACGGAAGTTTTTTCTCGAGTGATTGAATTTGAAGTTTGTATTTGATAGACAAAACAGCGCACCTGATACAATACAAGCAGCCCCAGTGACACTTAAAGGAAATAGTTCACCTTAAACATTAGTTTTAAACTGAGATAGCAGTTTTGTAGCCCGTGCTGGGAAACCCCTATCTGCAAGTTTTCTTGACTGAAAAGACTCTCCAGCCGAATATATTTGAGTTTTTGGCGAAGGAATGCGGTGCTGGCGAAAGAATGTTGTACTGGTTATAGCCCGGGCAGAGGCTATACCATCAGCCAATCAGCTTGCAGCTGGTGCTAGCAAGCGAATCGCCGGCCGCCAGTTGGCACATCTCCAATGTGAGTCTATCTTTACGCGACTACTTTCGAATCTGATTGGCTGAACCATTGTTTACATTCGCGTGACGTCAGGACTCTGACTCTGAGAGTATGCATATAGTTTTGATAAACTATAAACATTTACGGCCTTCTGTCCTGAATCGGCGCGATATAAGCCCATTTTTGACAATATAAAAAAAATTGTATTAAAAAATATAATAAAATCGTGTTTGGTAAAAAATTACAAGGTGTATTATTTCCTTTAACCCGCGCCCCGCTGGGAGGGGGGGGGGGGGCAGAATCTGCCCCTCCTTGATTTTCTCAATAACTTGAAAACTATGATAGAAATCAAGGTGAAACTTTTAGCACCTTATGCTGCAGCAATTAAACCCACTTCTCTCACCAAATTTTAATGAAATTGATGTAGTATTTTGGGAGATAATGACGTTTTAATGACGTCATGTCATGCCATTTTTGTCGGAAAAACGATAAATGTTGGGAAAATCGTAGAAAGTAGAATTTTGAGGCACATTGCAAATAAAAACGTCAAAAGAAAGGAAATGATATTCACTTCAAAATAGCTATCTCGGATTTGCCAAATTTTGAGTTTTTGACCCCCCCCCAAAAAAAAATTGTTTTCGGAAGAAAAAATCCACAAAATCAATTTTCGTGAATTTGAAGTTATTTTTTTTTCAGCTCGAATACCAAAATAAGGTGAGCGGCCCAAATCCACGGATACAAAAAATGGAGTACTTTGTATCACAACTGACGGATCCAGCCTCTCTCCGTGGGGGGGGGGGGGCCACGGAGAGAGGCTGGATCCGTCAGTGAGCCGGTCACCATGTGAAAAAGGCTGTGCGTCACAGGGATGGAATTTAGGGTAGGTTAGGTTTTGTCGGAGCGGTTTGACTCTACCAATCATTTTCGTAAAACGACACCCCTGATGAAGTACCTACGTCTTTCTGTACTGTACTTGCAACTTTTTCGTAACTAAGTCAAATTTCAATTGTCCAAAGTCATGTTGTTTATGCCACAATGCTGTTTCAAATGTCATGCTCTGATTGCATAGGAACTACGGCTTCAATAATCAACGGTGGATTCAGTGAGCCAATCGATCCAGAGCCCCAAAACGACTTGAAGGGGCCGAAAATTAACCTTTCCTAATTAAAAACCAACTATTTTCACAAACCCACGTTTATACTTAACAAAAATGACACAACTTATCCCATAGTTGTGGTAATTTGATCCAACTCGTGGGGCAGGTTGATCACGTTGGGCATGCAGATTGCAGACCATGAAGAGACCGAAGAAACTCGAGGTTAGTTACTGTAATTCATTAGGTATACATCCATACAATGGCATCGCCAGGATTTTTAGGTTGAGGGGGGGGGGGGTAAATCTGTGTGGCAGACGTTGACACGCGCAACAACAGGGGGCGGAAATCCTCCTTTGGTTTTTCGGAAATAGCGGAAAACGACGGCATTTCGCGCCGCCATTTTTTGCAAAACTGTTTACCGATCATTGTCCAAATTCTGTTAAATGTTTGACCTCAGGTCTCCTCGGGTCAGGTCAGTAGGTCAAGTCTAGTGTTCCCACCTCCAAAAAATGTAAGGTTGTGCCGCAGCCAAAGTGTTTGACCGATCAGTTGGAAACTCACAGGATATAATCAGGTCATAAATACTTACAATTCTGCTATTTCGGATGATTTGTATATCGGTGATCTAAGGTGAAGTCGATTTTGTAACCACCCAATTATAAGTTATTGGGTTTGAAACAGCACTTGAGTCAAGAGTCGAGCTAGTTCTTCGGCTGTGAGTCAGACTTGAGTCGACTCAAGCAAATTTGAGTCTGTTACAACAGGGACGTAGCCAGGTATATGTATATGTACAATACAGTGCATTCTGCTCAACCACCCCTCCTTCTGAGAGTGGTGATCGGAGGGACCGTCCCCCTGACCCTCCCGTCGGCGACGCAACTGCATGTTACGGATGTAATTTCCTTCGTTTTCCTTTCGGAGCAGCGGTGTGTCGAAGGGAAAACGAAGGAAATTGCATCCGACTGAGCCCATTTACACGTCGCAGGGGTGTAGGATCCTATTCAGTTGAGGCATAGGCGTACCCAAGGGGGGGGGGGGGGTAAACGGGGAAATTGCCCCCTCCTGAAGGTCTGTACGTGCCCCCTTGGCTGTATGTGCCCCTTTTGGAATAGGGCCCGAAGGGCCCTATTTCGAGAACAAAATTAATATTTTTATTTATTTTGTTAAAGGAAAAAATGTTGAAAATATGCCCCTCTAAAAAGATAGTGGGCCAAATCCGATTTTTGTTTGATAGGGGTACCTTATGCCCCCCTGATCAAAAATTGCCCCCCCTGGAGTTAATCCTAGGTACGCCACTGAGTTGAGGGGGCTTCAGCCCCCCACACAAACACACTTGTCTTCAGCCACCCCAACTTGGACGAGGAAGTGAGTCAAATCCGGGGAGAAATCTGTATTTTGGTGGATTTTGATGGTACTTTAAGCGATTTTCCCAGCTCAGCCCCCCTCCCCCACAACTTTTCTGGAGAAGCTACGCCCCTGCCACGTCATATTTTTCATATTCCAATCTTGATTCTAATAGGAATTACATGCAAACTAGAATCAGCAATTCCGCCATAAAAAGTGTGTTTGTCGAGGTCGGCCGCCATAAAAAGTGTGTGTGTGTGTGTGTGTGTGGGGGGGGGGGGGGGGGGGGGGGTCAACGCCCCCGGTTTTCAAAAGTGTGGGGGGTCGCGACCCCCAACCCCCCCGTCAGTGACGCCCCTGCATCTGCCTAAACCAAAAACTCATATTCTTGGAATCCCTTATAGCTTTTCAAAATTACTTACAACAAAACCCCATGCATAAGTTTACGACAACTCAGTGAGTATTCGTAACTCCGCAATACCGTTAACATTAGCTTCTTACGAACAACTTAGGATATTGTGACGTCAATCGCGCTTACGAAAATTCGTAAGAAAATTCTTACGAAAACACCTGACGAGAATCGCAAAATGTCTACGAACAAAATTTTATCGCAGGAATTTTCTTACAGTCTGCCAGGTTGACGTGAATGCCAAATTATAGTACGAAGTAGAGCGTTCGTAGGCAAATTTGTAGGCAAATTCACGACGTGAATACGGCCTCAAGACTTTATGTCTGGGACTATATGACCAAACTGACCCGGTTTTGGAATCAGCACATCTCCACCAATCCATAAAGGTAAAGCAAGTAAACATTTTCCCAGTAGGATCTTCATGGGGCCATCCCCAAACACCGATTTCCCCGTTGGCTCATGTGTTGAAGGCTACGGACCACGACTTTAGTGACGTCATCACTTAGGAATGTCCTCTATCACCCTGTGTCAAACATTTGGTGGGGTGACGTAACTCTGACGTCATTCCCGGTTGACCTATCATAACCGCATCTTTTTCCTTTGGCCAACATGTGTAGAATTGATGTGAGAGAAGGTACTGCAAGATTGGTGGCGATAATGGTGTTGGTTTAGGAGTTATTTCAAAATAACGGAAGGGGGAGACAAAAAATAGCCCCCCTCAGTAAGTCGCGGCTTTGATTTTGCTATGTTAAGATTTTACAGCAGCATTTTAATACTAAACACTAGCAGACATTTCGTTTTATACCTTTTGGAATTTCACGAATGATAAATGTAATGGTGAGTTGACTATGTTTCTCAAATAAATGCACTAATACTACCTAGATATTGTTTGATTATTGATATGAACATTAATGGAAGAGAGTTCAAGGGCAAAAATAGGTAAAGGCAAAGCTTCACAAATCATGTTGTACAATGGTGTAAATGTAATCAATACTTTCATGTACGCCCAACTTAAGACTTTTACAGAGGCCGCAGTCTCGCCCGTTGGTTATATTGGTTCTGTCGTGATTTTATAAATTCGCAAAGTTTTAGCGGTGCTTTATTCCACTGACATAGTGCCAGTTATAATTTTTTTTCGTCCTGTGGATGAGGCGAATGTGCGATATTTGCGGTCAATCCGGTGCTGTTGCTCAGTCTTGTTCGGTCCGTGTGTGGGGGTGGTGTTCATAATGGCTAGCGGTGCTACAACAAAATTTAGCGATAACTACGACTTAAAGGAGGAACTTGGCAAGTAAGTGAACATCGTGTTTCGTGCTTTGGTGTTTGTGAATATTGCATAAATATGTCTTTGGCCTGTTACCAGTGTTTCTCACAGGAGTCAACGGGCGGAAAGTGAAATTTGTGCCATATTTTGACCACAAATATTTGATTAAATTATATGAAAACAAACCTGATGGAGAAAACTGTTTAAACCCCCATGAAATTCCTTTTTGTTGTCTAATTACTAATTTGAATATGCTAAAGGAACTATTGACAAGTGGCAGACCATTTTTTTTAGAAGTATTGTTTCCAGAGATGGGACAAAAATGTTATGAAGGATAAACTGCTGTTATGTCACATGCCAAAATACTTGGACTTTCCATGCTATTGGTGGCATAGATGCCTCAAAGCACCAATGCACCACCAAAAGCATGGTATTTTGACATGTCCAACATTACTGAAGTTAAGTTTTTTTGATGTGCATCTAAAACATTTAGTTGAGGTGTGATAGGGCAAATAACTGTAATAGTGGACACATCAAAGCACTGGATTTTTCATGCTATTGGTGATATGGATGATGTTTATGTGCTATATAACATCACAATTGGTGAGTAAATAATACACACTTAACGGTTGTGCAGGCCTCATCACTCAACCTCTTCAAATCCCAACTTGACTGACACTGGGACCGACACTGGGCCCCCATCATGTACCAAATTCAGATTCATGTGTTACACCACAGATACCAATGAAGGTCCTGGTGGCAGTGGTAACATACACAAATAACACTAACACAATATACAACACTATTAACAGCACATACTCCATGAGTCTGTTCCATTGGCTCCTGTAACCTCCTCTAACCTCCTCAAAGCTCCTCCAAATTAAAATTATCGTTCCTGTGGCTGATTCAAACTTCTCTAAGCTCCTCCAAGCTAGCCTCAAACCTACTCCAAACTCCTCCAAAATAAAGTTGATTTTTCGGAGGCTATGGTAGCCATTAGTGGCGCAGTTCATTAATTTGTAATTGCGACGCCAGATTTGTTGTTACACGTAAGAGAAAGAGAGTGAGTTGAATTGAATGTGAATTTGAAGTGGTGCAAATAATATTTTTTCTTCTCATTTTCCCCATGGATACTTACAAATTGGGTATCAAAATTCAAAATTGGGTATTTCATATTTGTTGTGGATCTGGGCATCAGTACTGTCTACTTGACATGCTTGCAAACAGCTGATGCCTCATCCAAAAATTTTCTGAGGTGATGCAAATCAGTGCTCCAACCTCCTCTAAACTAATCTCATCCTTTTTTTGGAGGAGCCACTGGAACAGACCCCATATGTCATTACAAAAAAAGTGGGCTCATTAGGTGTGCACATGTTCTGTCTTTCACGATTCAAGATTCATAGTGAGCCATATTTTATTTTTATTTTATTATTATTATAATTTTTGTTAACAAGGAATTGATATGGTGCATCTGCATAGAAGATTTACACAAATCTCACCAATTGAGAAGACAAGACCTATCAAATCCTATATGGAAGAGGAAACTTATAACCATAACAAGCCTGTTGCCATCAATAAACTCACGAGTCACAAGACAAGAAAACGAAAAAACAGCAGCTTAAGAAGCACAGCAATGCAAAATCAAAGCAGAGAAAGTCATGTGCAATGAGAAACAAATCAAAAAACACCTGCAGAGGCAGTGGGGGTTATCACCACAACCTCACATATGTATGGTTTAGGACTCTGAAGGTTGAGGCAGGATGGACATCCTTGGCGCTTCTGACCTCACCACAGCTTGAGAAGGGTGGGGCGCACACCAAGGGGGGTTTGGGATGGGATGAGGATTGACGACTGAGGTCAACAGCCACACTCCTTGGTTACCTAACTCACATATTCATACAGTCTGTTACCCAAGGTAGCTGCCAGCCCATTTGTGAACTGTGGTAAGGAGTTTTCTTCCACTGGCCATTCAACTCACTTGTTGGTGAGCATTCCATCTTGGAAGAGCATTTCATCTTGGAAGAGCATTCCATCTTGGAAGAGCATTCCATCTTGGAAGAGCATTCCATCTTGGAAGAGCATTCTATCTTGGAAGAGCATTCCATCTTGGAAGATCATTCCATCTTGGAAGAGCATTCCATCTTGGAAGAGCATTCCATCTTGGAAGAGTATTCCAATCCTGTATAACTCAATGCAAGAAAAGTTGGGAGTTATGTCAACTTGACCACAACAAACCTTGATTTTAAACCTATGTTTTCATGTTCTGATGCAAAAATGTTCATGGAATAATGCTAACTTTTTGTGACCTCAATCTAAATCATGGCTTGATTGATAACAATGTGGCATATTGAAAATGTTTACATTTTGTGTTAACAGTTACATGCTTCTGATGTGTGATGAAAATAATTGGCTCGCACTATCAGCTGGAGTTTTTTCAGCAGTTGGCTGCCAGGGACCGCTAGTGAGCCAGGGGGTGATGATGTCGCAAGCAAATGGTGCCAGTTAACGCTTAATAGTCACAGCATCAAAGAACGACAGTACTGTCATCTGTGGCACTTTTACCACATTGGCTGCACCCTCTACACTGTAAATACTGAAATAAAGAGATGCTAATGGCATTCAAGCACATTATCCATGGTAACTGGTAAGTTCTGTGATTAGCGGTTCTGTTAAAGCAAGTTCTGTGATATTAACGAACAACGAATAGTTCTGAAATATGGAAGAAGTTTGTCATCTTTACCATTTCAAAATATGCACATCACGCTTGATTTGTTCCTAGACTGTGTTTGCTACATCTGCTCAAATGTTGTTTCTGAAAAAGGAAAAAAAAAACAATCCCTATAATAATAATGTGTATTTTTATAACTCGCCACATAATCTTATACTTTTGCTAGCAAAATTAGGCTAAAAAGTATTTTTGTGAACATATTGAAAACGGCCGAACGCAGCATTATCCAGTTTTTAAGCCTTAGAACTATAAACTGGAGTGTCAAAACGCCACTTTATTAAGCACTAGAGAAAGCGTTTGCAAAAAGCTAGTTTTGAAACTTATTTTTAACTTGCGTTCAAAACTATAGCATAAAATATTGAATAAAGTGCATTGCAAAGTAAAAAATGAAATGTTATGAAGCTTTTGGGCACTCATGCTAATATACCATCACTATTTAGCGTTAACTGGTACCATTTGCTTGCGACATCATCACTCCCTGGCTCTCTAGCGGTCCCTGGCGGCCAACTGCTGTAACAACTCCAGTTGATAGTGCTAGCCAAATCATTGTGGTAGGATGCTGGAATAGGCATTGCATGCACATAATTATGCATAATTTACAGCATACATTTCTCTTAAATTGTTTAATGACTAAAACATAGTGAATTCTCTATCACCAATTTCTTATGATTGCTTCCAGCTTTCTCTTTGCTCTTACCTTGTTCTCTTACCTGGTTGGGTTCCCATTGGTCGGATAAAAGAAAATCAAGGGGACAGGGTAAAAGGAAAGGAACCCTAGACTCTGAGACGCGCCGGTTCTTAAAGTATTAGTAAATTAACAAGGATAGGGAAGTTCCTAACCGGAAATTGTGCGCCTCCCAATTTGATTGGCAATGACATAGCCATTATTCATGAGAACAATTTGGAATAATTAACACATAAATATAGCCTAGCCTATGGATTCGACTATCATGCAAAATCGTACAGACGGTCATGTAGACAGGATTGCAGCACACGCTTGAAGCACGAGGGATTGGGAGCACACACAGCGGTAGTTGGTAGTGAGTTCCACACGGTAGTACAACGAACGGGGGGAAAACGCTTCCTGACGTCAGTACGAGTGAATATCGGGAACACCTTGAAGCAGTGACCTCTAGTTCTACTTTGGGGAGCAATGCCGAAAAGATCCTCAGGGGATAGGCAAGATTTCCCATTGAAAATCTTCCAGCACTGAATTAGGTCAGCACGCAGTAGCCTACCTTGCACAGAGTAAAGGTTCAGTGCCTTTAAACGATCAGCATAGCTTAGGTCGCCTAACCCCGAGATGTGCTTAGTCCATTTCCTCTGTACGTTCTCCAAGAGACGCAAGTCTTCAAGGTAGCCAGTAAACCAGACGCATGAACAGTACTCTATGATGGGTCGGATATGAGTAGTGAGCAGGAAGAGCATGAATTCAGGGGATCGGCAGACAGTGGACTTCAGGAAACTTTGGGCTAAACCGCCTGCCTTGTGGGCAACAGTCTGGATGTGCTCATGGAATTTCAGATCTGTATCTATAGTAACTCCAAGGTCGACGTGGGAAGTGGCCGGGTGGATTTGCAGTCCATTAAGGTAATACAGAGGAGGTGTAAGGTCAGCACATCGTTTAGAGAATCGGAGAACGGCACATTTCTTTGAGTTCATGTGTAGGCCCCAAGACGCTGCTGTGGTATGCAGCAGGTCAATATCTCTTTGGACATCTGCGGTGGAAGAGTGCGGCTGAGTGGGGGGCGAGGGTGGCCTGATATTGACACATGCATACATCTTAAGGTCGTCTGCGAATATCTTGTAGGCACTTCGCAGTTGGGAGGTAACATTGTTAATGTAAATCAAAAACAGCAGTGGGCCAAGCACTGAGCCCTGGGGGACACCACTCAGTACGTGTCTGGGTTGGCTGAGATGGCCTTTCACGCATACTCTCATTTTTCTATCAGTAAGGAAATAAAAAATTCATTGCAACACATGTCCGTTAACTCCAATAAAGCCCAATTTAGCAATCAATAGGTCGTGGCATACAACATCAAAGGCTTTACTAAAATCAAACAGGATTACATCAGTTATGCCTCCCCTATCAGTATTGAGGGACACTTCATTGTAAACCAGCAGTAGTTGGTCCATAGTGGATCTCCCGGCTCTAAAGCCGTACTGATGGGGAGAGAGCAAGTGGTTAGTTTCAAGATAATTTCTGAGGTGTGAGCACACAATACGCTCCATTGTTTTACAACAAACTGATGTGAGACTTATAGGTCGGTAGTTAAGTGGGTCATACCGAGGGCCCTTTTTGAATATGGGAATTACCAGTGATGATTTCCAGGTAGAGGGTACGCTCCCCTCCCGTAATGATTTACTATAAATTAAGTGCAATGGGTAGGCTAGATCCTCGCCACAGTTCTTCAACAGAAGTGGATGTATGCCATCTGGGCCCATGGCTGAGTTTCCATCCAGTTCAGCTAGGGCGGCACGGACGTCGTTGACAGAGATTATTATATCGTTAAGTGAGCCATCAAAGAACTGATGGGGTGCTGGGTTGTCAGGAGTGTTCCTTGTGAACACAGAAACAAATGCCGCGGCGAATATTTCGGACATAGGTCCAGCTTGATCAGTGAGGTTTCCTGAATTGAGTTTAAGCGGTCCAACCGTCGGGCGACCAACTTTTTTGTTTCTTATATAAGAGTGGAGAAGCTTTGGCTTCTCTTTTGATTTAAGCATCAATCCTTTCTCGTACTCTACTTGGGACTGGATCGCAAAGTTTCGGTACTGTCGGTTTATGGCAGCAAAGGTAGCGTAGGCTGAGAGCGTTCCCGTGGAGCGTCTGCCGAGATACCCTCTGGCAACTTTGTACTTGCTCCAGGCACTTTGTCGTAGGTGGATAAGGGACGTAGGTGGTCTGGTTGACCAAGGAGGTTTCCGGTCGGCAGGAGGTTTCAGGGGAACGTTTTCCTCAATCAAGTCTGTGATCAGCGAGGCAAAATGGTTGAACGCTTCTTCTGAGTCGCGGTATGCTAGCTCATTGTCCCAGTCAATGGTTCCCAGACTGCGGCGGATGGCTCCGTAGCGGCCTCTATGCCAGGCTCTCATATGGCCAACAGTTGAAAAATCAGGATCGGTGTCAATTGTATTGGCGAAAACATAATAAAAAATAGTGGCGCAGTGGTCGCATCCGGGGAGCGGTGGAATGACCTCCACAAGACCCACACGGTCGGCTTCTGATGTGAGCACCAAGTCGAGGATATTTCCGGATCTAGGGTAGGTAGGCTCAGATACCCACTGGGTGAGGCCCAGTGAATTAAATACAAAAAAGAAACTTCTTTCCATTGGTGTGGCATGAAGGGATGGATTTTCTGAAGTCCAGTCTAGATTGGGCAAGTTGAAATCGCCAAGAACTATCACCTCTTTACCTACACAAAAGTCTGCAATGAATGCGGAGGTCAGTTCACCATTATCAGTAGAGTTAGATGGGGGTCTGTAAGCAAGCAAAATGTAAACATTGTAAGATATCAGATGGAATGTTAGGATGTTAGGAAGATGGGAAGTGATTTCGCCCAGCATGAGTCTCTCATTGACATACGCACACACTCCGTGCTTGGGTACTGAACCAGCAGCATCGTTGCGTATGATGTTGAAATGAGGCATGCAAACAAATGAGTCTGCTATGTGAGGGAGGAGGCGAGATTCAGTGATACACACAATATCTAAACGGAGCGATCTGATTGTGTCAGCAAGAATACCGTGCTTGGAAGCTAGGCTATTTAAGTTAATCTGGGCAATTTTGACGAGGGTCGAGTTAGGCAGAAAATCTAGTTTCCCGGGACAGGTGAGGCGGTTTGGGCACTGGCAGCCTGGGGAGCAGTCATGGGAGCTTCGGCTTGGATGGTTGGGAGGGCTGCCGGCGTGGCCAGAGCAACCAGGACTGCCTGGGGAGGGGATGGAGCACCTCCCTCAGCACCCCGCACTCCCGGACCATCCCGGGCCCTACGAGCCTACCGCCGTTGGAACATTTCAGACCTTTGGGCGAAAGTAAGGTCTCGTGAGATGAAAACAGAGTCATGGGCTGTTCCCCGCAGCAGCTTGGCCTTATCCAGAATTTGCTTGTGGAGGCCATCATCAGTCATTTTGACTCTGTAGATATGTGCATGCCCAGAGACTGGTGAGATTTCAGACAGGTCCACTCTAGTGCCAAGCTGTTCCTGGGACAGCTGGCCAAACTTTGTAGCAAAGTCAGTGGGGGAGTTGGCTTTCAGGCCTTTTACTATGATGGACTGACGACGTTTGTCACGTTCCTTCATCTCTCGCAACTCCTCACGGATGGCTGACCTGTACTCGGGTGTAGGCTGGTGGAAGACAGCCTGGGGTGGAGCGGCTGTAAGTTGGTTGGGTGCCTGAGGAGGGGCTTGAACTGGGGTCACTTGTCGGGAGGGCTGAGAGGCTAGGGCCCGGACCTGGACAGTCAGTTCTTTCACAACACCGCAGATTCCCTTGATCTGCTGGAACAATTGCTTTACAGTTTCTGCAATGTGGGGTTCGGTGCTGCTGGAGGGAGAGTTACCTCTGGCAGTCACAAAGGTAATCCTGCACTGCATACAGGAGAATATAATGCCAGCACCATTGTACCTGCCAATGGCTTCAATCAAATCCAGAGGGAGTCCAGAGCACATCTCGGTGTTATGGGCCCAAGTTTCACAGTCATCACACCCAATGGCATCATCTCCCACATCCAAGCAGCATGATCCACAGAGTTGGACTCCAGTTTGGGCATTCTGCATTGGGCCACTAGAGGTACTGGCACTACGGCCTCTTCTACCTGACTGGCTAGCACGTGTACGAGGCATGCTGGATTAGGTCATGCAGCACAGACACAGCAACAATGATAGCATGCTCAAAGAAAACCAGAGAAGTACAATCAGCGTGCAGGGCTGGGTAGGTAAGTGGTGGGTTAGGTGGTGTCAACAAATTGGCATGCAGGATGAGGACTTGACAGACTGGCAAGTACTACCAACCAAGCATGCAGTGGCTCATGCAGGTAGGCTTCATGCAGATGGAGTATCTTGATGGAGAGTCGTCGTCGTCAGGGATGTCAACCGTCGCGCATTCACGCCTGAGCTGTGCAGACGCCACTATCTCACGACAACAATCTCTTCAAGGACTTCAGACACCTAACGATTCTTGGTTGCAGTTTCAAAATTCAAAAAAAAAAACATTTGCTCAGTTGAAATGTTGCAGTCTATGTAAGCATCTTCTCCATTGTTGCACCCGTAACTTCAATGATCACCATCTTCATATGTTGTTAGTCTGGTTGGCACCAAACCTCATTTGGAGGCAGTTAACACAATCGTATTACCTGATTGGTAAGGGGAAACTAGACACATGCCTGTTGAGTGTTGACCTTAGTCAAGTGCATGCTATTTTTTGGGGTAACTGCTCTGTTTTGGTGCCATTGTTTATTTTGTTATGCTATCTGGAACTATCTGAATTATAACTGGTAGGGTTTGTATTATTGGGTGGCTTGGCATGGAAAAGCCAGCACCAACATTTCCAGTTTGAATCTGTTGCTTTATCCCAGTGCAGTAGCTGAAACATTACACTGCAAATCTGTGCAGTGTATTATGCCTGCAACTTTGTATCAGCATGCTTTCTTGCCACAGTATGAATATTAAAACTAGTTGATTTTTCAAATAAGTGATGAATTTATACTTAAATGAGAATAAGTGGAGCAAGTGTTTGAAAATGTTGTTTAAATGTGTTACATTTACTCAATATAGAAATAAAAAAACAGCATCAGGTAGATTATGATTTTACCTGCTAAACAGTTAATTGGCCTGTAGTCAGATTTCAGTTTCAACAATGGAGAAATGGATAAAACCACTGTACAGCATACATATTCGTTAGCATGTCAAGGATGTACCTCCTTCAGTAACCCACAAACTTCATACCTACCTTTTGTAGGTGTCCACCCACTTTGATTATTTTTTTGCCTGCACAACTAATCCTTTGAGCTCACCAAACTTAGTCTGTTTTGAAGTCTTTCAAGAGGGCACATTTCCAGTTTTCTATTTACAAACATCATGGTTAAGGGATCAACATTTCAAGGAAGTTCTGTCCATAGATGTGATTCCAGGAGCTCTTGGTTATCTGCTTAGTAACAGTACTTATCACTGGCAGCCTCTTCCTGTGGATTGACTTTCATGCTTACTAATGTTCGTTTTGAAGTCTTATTGATTGATTAAAATGGCAACAATGAATGTATTTCAGTCTTGTACTTTGAGCAATAGCAGATTGTTCAACATGGCTGTTGCACCAGGGCTCAGTTGGTTTCCTTAACGATGCCAGTAAGAATACTCCTCCACTATGCAGATAGTTAAGCTTAAATATAATTCAGGTATATCAAATATAGTAGGAACACAATATGCCATTCTGAAGCCTAAACATGAAGATTAATAAGTGGCATTAATACTTAACTATATTGGTGAAGGTTAGACTTGTGGAGTAGGTACCCATCAAATTGATTGAGGAGCTATGCATGTCTGTCCTTTGTCCATCGTAAGTGGGTGCTTGGCCCAATGTGATAACAATGCTGGGATATGATGCAGCAACCTAAGTCCATCCTAGCAACCCTTTTCCATCCTAAGTGGGTACTCTGCCCAAGGTGATAACAATGCTGGGATATGATGCAGCAACCAAGTCCATCGTAGCAACCTTTTTCCATCCAAAGTGGGTACTCGGCCCAAGGTGATAACAATGCTGGGATATGATGCAGCAACGAAGTCCATCGTAGCAACCTTTGTCCATCCTAAGTGGGTACTCTGCCCAAGGTGATAACAATGCTGGGATATGATGCAGCAACCAAGTCCATCGTAGCAACCTTTGTCCATCCTAAGTGGGTACTCGGCCCAAGGTGATAACAATGCTGGGATATGATGCAGCAACCAAGTCCATCGTAGCAACCTTTTTCCATCCTAAGTGGGTACTCGGCCCAAGGTGATAACAATGCTGGGATATGATGCAGCAACCAAGTCCATCGTAGCAACCTTTGTCCATCCTAAGTGGGTACTCTGCCCAAGGTGATAAAAATGCTGCGATATGATGCAGCAACCAAGTCCATCGTAGCAACCTTTGTCCATCCTAAGTGGGTACTCGGCCCAAGGTGATAACAATGCTGGGATATGATGCAGCAACCAAGTCCATCGTAGCAACCTTTTTCCATCCTAAGTGGGTACTCTGCCCAAGGTGATAACAATGCTGGGATATGATGCAGCAACCAAGTCCGTCGTAGCAACCTTTTTCCATCCTAAGTGGGTACTCGGCCCAGGGTGATAACAATGCTGGGATATGATGCAGCAACCAAGTCCATCGTAGCAACCTTTTTCCATCCTAAGTGGGTACTCGGCCCAGGGTGATAACAATGCTGGGATATGATGCAGCAACCAAGTCCATCGTAGCAACCTTTTTCCATCCTAAGTGGGTACTCTGCCCAAGGTGATAACAATGCTGTGATATGATGCAGCAACCAAGTCCATCGTAGCAACCTTTTTCCATCCTAAGTGGGTACTCTGCCCAAGGTGATAACAATGCTGGGATATGATGCAGCAACCAAGTCCATCGTAGCAACCTTTTTCCATCCTAAGTGGGTACTCTGCCCAGGGTGATAACAATGCGGGGATATGATGCAGCAACCTAGCTGAAGGAAAAGTGTGATATACTTAAGTGACCGAGTCCAGCCTTGCAATCTGACATCTGTTCATGCATTATGTAGACCTACAGTTACCTCTTGAAGGAGCATCGATGTGTTTGTGGGTCCACCCAGATGAGCCTTTTCCCCATGACCCCAATGATCACTGGTCTGCATTTGGCGACCTGCCCAGCAATACCTTTGCTGAACTAAATAAATGCCCACGTTGCGTCGTGGCACACATGACACTTACCTTAACCATTGGCGGATCCAGAACGGTGGTTGGGGGGGGGGGGGAGGGAGGGATCCCCAAAAGTCGGAAAACAATGCTGAAAACTCATTGGATTTCGCTTGTCTATGCATTGATAGCTGATTTAAAATACACTTTCTTTAGTAAAAGTTTCTTAGATTTTCTTCTATATCAGGAAATGTGTCAATTTTGCGCCGATTTCAGGCGGTGGGGGGGGGGGGGGGCATGACCGCTTTGTCCCCCCTGGATCCGCCAGTGACCTTAACACATGCATTAAGTTTGGTTGGCATTGCTCTTATTTCTGAATAGTGCATATATTTGATTTGATACCAAATTTTAAACATTCATTCAATTCAATTCAATTTTAAATTCGGTTAAAACTCAAATTCAAATTAGGTTTCATTCAATTCAAACAATTCCAAACTCTCACATGCTAGCTGGTTTATTTACCCTCTTATCACGTCGTTGTTTTTAGTTGACTTCATGCTGGACATCTGGTATTTCATCAGCTGGTAGCTCATTGCAAATATAATGCTTTCCAGTAGCCCCAATGACCACATACATAATCCTAAATGTTCTTTGTTGCTTATTGGTGCATTCATATATTCGTTTTCGCCATTGTCGTAATACGAACTATGTGCATGTGAAATGGAAATACAACACACTGTTGCTGCGAGTATCATTATATGACGCTATCAATTTTGCTTTGTTGTAGTCGCCCAATGTCTGGTGCCTGCTATAAACGCAACACAACGATATTTTTAATCGCAGGCGAATGCTCGGTCATGATCTGAATGTTTTTTATAACGAATAACCATCCTGTATGTCGTTTTTCATAGCACGGCATACCATTATGAGACATTTTGTAGCATGTTTGATCAATTTCTGTCGGCGTGGAGCCCCTCCTGACGCAACGTTCGTGACTGTCGTCCGCAGCTGAGCGAAAAATACCGACCTAGACTGACCACACGAATGCGGCGACTTTTGAATTCGCGCCACGAAACACAGCATACAGACGATCTTCGTCACGGAGACGCTATCTCCCTCACTGAGAGTGGGCCGGACGCCTTGCCTGATAGCATCCTCTGCGAGCGTCGCCAACTGAAGGGAAAACGGGCGCAGGATTCCGGACAGAATCTCAGAAACGTCTTTGACTTCGAGTCATAAACAGTGAAGCACACAAGTTTCGTACAGGTATTACATTTCAGAGAACGTATTTTGATATACTTTCAAATTTCAATTATATACGTTCTCGGCTTTTGCCTCTGGGCTATTTTATATGAAAATAATTATAATTTCGGCTTTGTTTTCTCATCTCTCTCATAAGTCTACTCCTACTGCCCAGTCCAAGAATGTGTCGTGGATGTCGTGGATGTGTCGGCATGTATAAATACAAAAAGAGCGACACTGTCAACCTTGTCTGAAGCAGTGCAGAATCAGATTTAATAAGAACATTTCCAGTAAACTGGCTTTTCCATGTTCCTATTACAAGAGAACATGTCCAAAACATATATCGCATCACGCATCAGATATCATCCTACATCACATAAAATACATCGTCGTTTGAGTACGACACACCACATAAATCACATTTCATCAACGCCACAACCACGCCTGAGGGCTGCGTCTTGACCATTCCATTGTCAAGTCCATCGGGCTCCATTGGGCTCTATAATGAAAAGAACGGTGCGCCAGCTCAGTTCTCACCCGCGGCAGCTACAGGAGGGGTGCCCCTGATGAGCGTGACGTGCGGTTCGTCACCTGAGTACGGAACACGATCAGAGCTTTTAAAGCAGCTGGCGTGGCCTCCCTAGTCATTAGCAGGGGCGGATCCAGAAAATCTTCAAGGGGAAGGTCATCAATTGCAGTGGTGCCCCTACCTATACCCAAATCTGAAAACTCAACGGATTTGGTCCGCTATATTTTGAGGGTGCCCTATTTCAGCATTTGTGTTGTTGTTGTTGTTGACAAAACATTGGCTATAGGTATTTGCAATATCAGTCGTACCCTTTCTATCATTTAAAGTGCCGCGGATGGTGCTAAAATATATAATTTGTACAAGGGCGGCCCCAGACGGCTGATGCAGAATTGACCAAGAGGGTAGTCGAGGTTCGTGACCAGGGGGGGGGGGGGGTAGGGGTAGACGTTTTTTACAAGCAGTAAATCTTATGCATGCGATAGCAGTGTATCATATTGCTTTGTGTCTCGTGCGGACTTCAAAAATGTTCTTGAACTAAAAAAAAGCAGGATTTTGCGATGGGCGGAGCTTGAAGAAAATTTGTCACAAAGGCTGCCCTTAAACTTAACTACAAATGGTATTTACGGAAAATGAACACCCATACACTATTGAATGAAGCGGCGGAACAAATTTGAGGTTTTGAGCGGACTGGAGAACTAAATTGTGCTATTGTAACCAGAATGCAGGGTCAAAACGAGGAAATATGTCTGGAGCAAAAGGTGGGGTCAAGAGACATGTTGCCCCCCCCCATTTATGGCCAAAGGCGGGCCATGGCCCCCATGTGCTCCCCCCTCCCCTGCGGCCGCCAGTGTGTAGTCTATATTTTACCCTTTTGTACTGGAAAACAACACAGATTGATTTGCGCCGCGTAGCGGGCCGTTTTTTTTCTGATTTTTTATTTGTCTCGATAACTAGGCCCTAAAAATCAAAAGGTTCTATAATCTATGTATATCAGCCCAAATGCACCAATGCAGCCACACAATGCAGCCAAGGCACACATGTGATATTTTCGACTTTTAATCACCAAATTTTATAACAGCTTGGGTGCAATTGCTTACCAGTTTCAAACACGTTTCATGGATTTCCAGCCATGAACGACATTATAAGAAATCCCAAATGGCGGGCACTACGGATTCGTTCGCAACACAAAACGACAGTCAACAAACATCGTGACATCGAGGATTTATCAGTACGCACGTATGTAATATGCGTTTTTTGTCTCTTAATTTTGCACCATTTTTCATAAAATAGGTGGGTTTTCAGCAATTTGATGGGGCACCAGGACATTGGTGCCCCGCCTCCCCATCATCCTGGATTCAAGGGGACACGGTGCCCGGTGCCCCTCTGTTCCATCGCCTATGGAAGCGGATTCCGACTCCCGAGGGGCCCTCAGGGCCCCTCGAGTCCGATACGTTGTTGCCTCTGGTATACAGGCACATTGGTGCCCCTTCATAGCCCAAGGGACGGAAGCATGAAGGGACATTTTTTTGTGCATAATTTAGCAATTCTAATTTAGCATCATTTCGCGAGAAAACAAATCCAGCGACCAATGCTTGTGATTTCATAGCGGCACCAGGCCATTGGTCCCCCTCCTGGATTCAAGGAGGAACGGTGCCCCGGTGCCTCCCCTCGCCCCACAGTGCCGCCTACCGGCACGGTGGTGCCCCTGGTACGCCGGCGCCGTCGTGGCCCTGGTACGCCGGCGCGGTAGTGGCACTGGTACGCCGGCGTGATGTGCGCCGCGTAGCGGCACAGCATTTTTTGCGTTACTTTGGATTTTTCTGGAATTTGTTGCTTTATTTTGGAATTTTTTGCTTTATTTTTGCTTTATTTTTGGGTTTTGGAGGTGCCCCTGGTGCCCCCGGAGCGGTGGTGCCCCTTCACAGCCCAAGGGGGGGGGGGGGGGGTCATGACCCCCGTGACCCCCCTGGATCCGTCACTAGTCATTAGACTATTGATGAGCGCAACGTCAGCAGCCGCAATCATGCCCTCTATAGACGGCTAACCGAGCTTTGAAAGAGTGGCCGAGATATGGGCGCGTCGTTTTAGGTCCGATACAATGCGTGCCGCAAAATTGATCACCTGCAGCCGCGCTCTCTGAGTGGCACAGCCACCTCCCCAAACGCACGCACAATATCTCACAAGGGAGAAAACTAGCGTCTCGATCAACAAATGTTCTGAGCTCACGAGGCACTTTGCTACGCAGCTTGCACAGGCCCACGAGCACATGATTGCAGCGCTGCACAGTCATCGTCACATGGTCTTCCCAGGTGAGTGCAGGATCGAGGACCACGCCCAGCACTTTAGCTTTAGGTGCGGCTGTTAGAGTGTGATCACCAAAACGGATAGTGATATCTCGAGTCCTCCTGCTGCGCGTTTTGAAGAGGAACTCGGTTTTAGTTGGATTAATTTTAAAGCTGTTTTGGGTGAACCAGGTGAGAGCAGTAACCAATGTGCTATCTATTCTGGTTTTAAATTGTTCGACGTCACTTGGTACTTCAGAATCTATAAATTGAGCATCGTCGGCATACAAAATTTTTCCCATGAGTATTTAATTATTTTGTTTGTAGTGTAGTGATATGTGATATATTATTATATTTTGTATATAATTATTTTGCAGTGCAGTGATATGTGATGCAAAATAATTAGTAAAAATCAAGAACAGTACTGGTCCTAGCACCGAGCCCTGCACCACACCGTGAGTCACAGGCAGAGGTTGAGGTGATCCCCTCGAACAGTCTGGGAGCGATCAGAGAGCCATTCCTAGCAGCATTCTTGTGAAACGATGTGTTCCGATACTTCCCGATTCCAGTGGTGCTGTGCATGCATTTATTCTTATGAAACCATACTGTCGCACCAAGGCGTTGCGGTGGTATGGAGACTTTCATCCTTATCGTCCGCAGCTCTATTTGGGGCGGGCTGATTATATAGGTGCAATCTGGCCTCCGGTTCTCCCCTCCAGCGAGGTGAGCAGACATCATAGACACTTTGTAGTTGCCAGTTGGTGCGTCGTTAACCCTCGATACAAAATAAACTGCGCCAGTCTTCCATGCGTAGTTGCCTGCGGCGTCCGAGCACCAGCCTGGGAGCCCCGGACGTCCTAGTCTAGGCCCCGGCAACTGCCGCGGCCGAGGATGCTGATGCCGAGGATGCCCAATTGCCCATTCATCCACGCATCGGCCGGCATCAGTTGCAGCCCACCAGCGGCAGACTGTGTCCGGTTTCTAAACTATGTCGGCTGGAACTCTGACAGCTGCACTTCATGTTTATTCTCAGCTCAGTCGAGTCGACTCCTATCTAGGTACAACCGTAAACAGCGTGGTAGTTTTTCCCCCGAGTGCGCGGTGGCATCTATCTTGGTAGTGTATAGCATAGTACACTACCAATATAGATGCCAAGATACCAAGATAGATGTAGCATTTATACAACTGTTTTTGTAATGAGGATGCGAGATCTGCAATGTTGAGGTTTTGTGACCAGGCACATGGTGGCATATTTTGTTTGCTCCACCTACATGGGAGTCGGTTGGCTGGTTTATTTGACATCTGGCTACCCTAGCGTTCAGCGAGTCATTTAATTACCATTAACACAGATCAGAGCCATCCCTTCGTCCTTCGACACGTCCTTCCACATGTCCTTCTACACTTTCTTTCACATGTCCTTCCGCACGTCCATCATGTTGTTGACTTATCTAATTATATTTAGATCTTCTTGACATATATGTCAATACATGACATCATATCGGGCATGTGTTGACACCGATATTTCCTCGCTGCCGGCCACTGGTCGTCCCTGCGACTCTCCCCTGGACCCTTCCACCCCTCCCCCTCCGCTGCCTCCGTGCCCTCCCCGCCCCTCCCCCTCCGCTTCCTCCGTGCCCCTCCCCCTCCGCTTCCTCCGTGCCCCTCCCCCTCCGCTGCCTCCGTTCCCCTCCCCGCCCTCCCCTCCGCTTCCTCCCCCTCCGCCGCCTCCGTGCCCCTCCCCCTCCGCTGCCTCCGTGCCCCTCCCCTCCGCTTCCTCCCCCTCCGCTGCCTCCGTGCCCCTCCCCCTCCGCTTCCTCCGTGCCCCACCCCCAACGCCGCCTCTGTGCCCCTCCCCCTCCGTGCCCCTCCCTTCTGCTGCCTCCGTGCCCCTCCCCCTCCGCTGCCTCTGTGCCCCTCCCCCTCCGCCGCCTCCGTGTCCCTCCCCTCCGCCGCCTCCGTGCCCCTCCCCCTCCGTGCCCCTCCCCTCCGTGCCCCGTGCTGTACCTGTTGCATTTGGTGGAGAGTTGCTCTGGGAAGGTGGGATTGCTAACGAATTAAATAATTTTGAAAACACCTTACCGTTCAGTTGAGCCAATATTCGACACTGATCATGGGACGTCCGACAATAGCCAACAACATCCGACAACACCAACAACTTCTTTCTCGCCTTCTTTTATCCCGCCTACAACTGACTGGAGCCGGCGTGTCTATCGTTTATCCCGCCTACAACTGACTGGAGCCGGCGTGTCTGTCATCACTCAGGCATGGCCAATCAGGGCTGGATTTTTACTTTGTTGTCTTGGTAGCGGTGTACACAAGAAATTTGGTTAAAGGGACTCCCACCTTTGTGAAAGTTGTCGAATCACACTTAATTGTATGTCTACATGTCAGGCGAGGTCAGCTGAACATGTTCGTGAACTTATTTCCCGAAAAAAAACTTATCTTGGAAGATATTCAACTTTTAGTTTAAGCGGAAAGTTGGGTTAATAACAGGGAAATCCTGTGTGCTGCCAAATGTATTGCACAATTTTTTGTCGACATGTATTGCGCAGAAAAGGCGAATCATCCGGTGTCTAGATTGGCTTAGATTGCGAACCACCGGGGGATCGAGAAATGAAGACGAAAATATTCCAAGGCTGGCCTTAAAACAAGTCGACTATCATTACCAGTTGGCTAAAGAGACGACGCTGTCGGTTTAGAGTCCCTATTAAAATACACATGGGCCTTATTTTTTACAGATGTCAAAATCAAATTCGAATATCTTTTTGATTGGATCATTGTGGTTGTTTTAACTGCTACCATACTTAATTTCAATGCCAAGCCATCAAAATGGCTATCTCAACTCAAATATAATGTTAAGGTGGGATAGTCCCTTTAAGGAGTACATAATGTGAACAAAATATATCAGATGCACGTAGAGCCTGGATGCCTAAAATCTGACTCCATTGTTTAACATAAATATTAGGAACCTCCAATGTGACCAATAAGTGCTGTTCATTGAGCAAATCTGACGCAATTACAGTGTACAAATATGGTTTTGTTATCCAATAAGATATGAATAAATGATATTTGATTCACAAGGGAGAAAACAACAGTTTACAATGCATTAATACATATGATATAAACAAAAATACTGGTTTAAGTAAGTAGGGTTTATGTTCCATGCTTCTAACAAAATTAACTCAGATCTGGTGCAGATTCATAATTCCAATCATGTCATACAAACGTCCCAGAACAGAGATCAATGTTGGACAAAATACGTCTTACATGAATGAACAAGCTATGATGGTCCAACAGCAGCTACATACAGCTATCAGTAATGGTTTCCCTGCAGCTTTAGGATGTGCTGATTTCAAATATGATACTCATTGTTGTCGCAAACGAACTATTATGGTATAATAATTTAAATATTTACCGACATATCTGTCGCCGCTCATCCGATCCGGACACGTGCTGTTGTAAACTGTGGCCAGCTGTTAGTCGGAGGGTGCTGATTGGTGGGATAAATTCGCAAGATTCCATCACAATAAGTAAAAGGCTCGGGAAACTAGGGATTTCTGGGCGGCTCCAGGAGCCGCCCAGAAATCCCCAGGAGCTGCCCAGTTATATCAAATGAATGTCGCATTTTGTTTGCATTGCTCAAGGAAGATGGGTATATATTTGATCTCCTCGCGATTATCTGTCTAACAATATGCATAACATGTGTTTTTAACGACTTCATAACGTTTTATTTCATTTTGAACCATCGTTGGTTTCTTGGTAGTCCCGGCCCGGAGCCTCCCAAGCATATTGCTATGGAGTTTGGGGGAGCCTTGACTACCAAGAAATTATGAGTTTGCCACCTAGGCCGAAACCTCTAGTTGTCGCTGGCGTACCTAGAACCAACGTAGAACTTCGTTTTAGCCAGGGGGTCCGCTCCGCCTATTTAACATGGGGAAAAAGGGCGACAAATATTAGCAACGTCCGCAGCTTGGTCTTGTTCACGCATCTGCTCATGAGCCAGATTTTGCTGCCAACAGCTTTTTGGCCAATCAGCGTCTGACACTCTCCACGCTCATTGGTCGACGGCTGATGACGAGGATGAGGGTCAGAATAGCCGAACATCATTTGCTTACGTAACGTTAATTGCATGGCGCCGTGCGGAGGGCATGGGTGTCTAGGAGCTTTTCGAGGATTTTTCCTAGTTTGAGAAAACGTTGAGAGTTATACAAATGTATATGTGAAAGGTCAATTAATTCTGATGCGATGTAACGCGACGTATTTACTATTCAGAGACCGCACGGGGCGGGAGAGCTCCTGCCACGTACAGCGCCCTGGCGCGTGCGTTGCCAGACAACTCGAGTTGCAAAATTCTGGTCCCAGCGTCCTAGCGCTGGGACCAGACCTGGTCACGGCCGTGACTGGCGAGGCCAGCGCCATAGGGTTAGCATTGCAGCGCCGTGACTAAAGCTGTGACTTGCCAGCTCATGCCGTGGCCGTGACTGGGCTGTGACCAAAGATCTCGGATTTTCTGCACTGGTCTCCACAGGAAAAACACATTGCGTTTCGCCGCGGCACCCACTAGCGGATCCAGGGGGAGGGGGGGGGGAGGGTATGGCGGCCATGCTCCTCCCCCGACAAACCTGAAATCGGCGCAAAATTGACACATTTCCTGATATAGAACAAAATCCAAGCAACTTTTACTAAGGAAAGTTTGTTTTAAATCGGCTATCAATGCATAAGCAAGCGAAATCCGATGAGTTTTCAGAATTGTGTGAGACTTTTTGGAATCCCCCCCAAAAAAACGTTCCCCTCCCCCCACCACCACCGTTCTGGATCCGCCAATGGCGGCGCCTGGTGGGCCGGCGTCGGCTGGAGACGCGGTGAGCGGGCGGGATGGTGTGGTGCGGAGACGCGGGCGGGAAGTGTAATTTTAAATAGTTACTTTTAATTGCTTGAATGCATTTGACAATCGACTTATCTAATCAGGTTTTCATGAAACTCGTCAAAAAAGATGAGAATATATATTTTGTGGGTATGCTTTGGCCTTTGCCAAGAACTGTCACACGTTATCATCGCAAATTGTCAACTGTTATATCAGCAACTTTGTTGTATTTATCAGGTAAGCCTAGTGCAATTTTTCCTTAGCCATAATATGGGCCGCATGATTTAAATTCAGACTATTTGAGTGTTATCACTGTTTGAGTATTGTATGTGGTGGCTGTCCGGTCTGCCAGCGTGAGCCAAAGGACGGTTAACTTTGCCGGCCCAAAATGTAAATAGTTTGAGTCCGATGACAATTTTCTCAACGGCATAAGATACGTCGTTCAATTTGTGACAGAATGTTATCTTAATTGTAACAATGGGTCGGCAAATGAAGAAATCAGGCGACACACACCGGAGGAACGTGCGCGTTGGCGTTTTACGTACGGCAGTCCGGCCGGAATCGCCGGTCAGTGGAATTTGCCGGCCTATAACTTTAACAAAAATTGGGTTGCATTGCGATTTTCCCAAAGTCATCCAATACATCGCTTAATTTGTGGTATATAGACATCTTAAGTGTAACAATCGGCCGGTAAACGAAGGAACCAAGCGGGAAAAAAACTGGGGGAGTACGCAGCCGGCCGGAATCACCGGGCAGCACAAACTGTTCCGGCCCATAACTTAAAAAGTTTGGGTTGGATTGCAATTTTCGCAACGGCACCCAATACAACGCTTAATTTGTGGTAGATAGACATCTTAAGTTTAAAAATCAGCCGACAAACAAAGGAACCAAGCGACAAAAAAGTGGGAGGGGTCCACGCGTTAACCCTACGTAGGCGACCAGCCGGCCGGCCGCGAGACCCTCATCCGCGTCACAGCAGCTGCGGGGTCGTTGCAACTAAATTACGAGTTGTCGCCACTTTTTCGGCCGGAGCGGTCTACCTGGTTTACATAGGCTTGGTTTTAACCAAGGACCTATCGTACTAGATTCTACCATTCTATTCGCTGCGCGATAACTAATGGTCGCCATTTTTGGCGTATATAGTGGTGTTTGCCTCTTCGAAAGCGTATTACCTAAGGCTATATATATAACAAATGTGGTATTACCATTTCAATTCGAGCTTTGTGTACTATAAGTGACCGGCCTTATTATACGGCCCTGCTGGGACTAGTGCAATCTATTGTGTGACGGGTGTCTGCAGGTGCTTAGGTAATTCGCGATTTCCAGTGGGAATCATGGTCGGTATGTTCTTGTTATCATAAAACATCCTTTCCACATTCATCCACATTTTATTAGCTCAAGGTCAGGTGAACTAGGCAACATTCACATTTCACATGCACATCACATCCTCCTGTGTAATGAGGAATGAGGATAGCATGTCTTCACTTGTGAATCTGCCTGCATCTTGGCCTTGGTCTGGACTCTGGTGCAGTTGGAAGGCTGCGCTGGTGGTCTGGTAATCTGATAAGGGTTGAGTTGATCCACTTCACACTTCTCAGTCAAACCTGCAAACAATACAGTGGTGAGCGGATTGGCCACATTTAATTGGCTTTTTCCTTGGAGTACAACACATCATTCTTTCCAGTCACAGTTCCGGAGTACACAATTTCTTGGTATGCAAAACACCAACAAACGGGGACTTTTCCACCCCTGTCAGGCGAATGTGCCGCGGTCGTGAGCACGCCGTCGCATAACCTTGGCATTTGCGGTGGCCGTCATGAGAGCGTAAATCACCGCTCTCAACGCCTCGCAACGTCGCAGATCTGCCTGCATCATCCTGCGCCGCATTTGCACCGCGCGCTGTCTGCCATCGAAGACCCCTCTGCCGCTAAGTCGCCGTCCCGTGCGGCCTCTGGGGGTTCCCTGATTCCACCCTGGATCCGCCTCTGCCACTCTCGTCCCTGGGTCCGCCTCTGGCAATTTGGTGTCTGGATCGGCGGCCGTGTGACGTGCGGAGTGACCCTGGAGTCGCCCGCCGCCGCCGACCGCCAGTTATGGTCAGCTGGTCAGGACAGTCCGGTAAACACAGTCTGTGTGCTCCACCGGCCGCGCTGCGCCACGCTCTGGGCCGGGTCCAGTCTCTCGCTGAGCTGAGAGTGTCGCGCGGTGAATAGCGGTGAACCTTGCGAGTGTCGCTTGATTGGTGAACGGCGGTGAACACGACGCGAGACGTGGGCGTGAGAAGTCCTGAGCGAGTCGTGACGCGCTGGCCGTGAGTCGTCAGCCGTGAAGCAGTCGTCAGCCGTGATTCGTGAGCCGTGAGCCGTGATAGGCGAGCTGTGAGACGAGAGTTTTAAGCGGTGAGGCGCGAGTTGTGAGTGTTGATACGTGACTTACGAACGCGAGACGCGTTGTGGCGTGATTGTGTCCCCCCCAGCGAGGTATATTGCGGCTCCCTCAAGCCCCCCCCCCCCACCATTAAGCTCCAAATCATCATCATCATCACCGTCCAGTCCTACCCTGGTCCTATGAGATACTAAATCACTATCCAGGATAGTGATTAGGATCCTGGATAGTGATCAGGATACAGGATAGTGATCAGGATCCAGGATAGTGATATCAGGATCCTGGATAGTGGTCCGGTACGAATCCTGGTCTGGTCTCGAGTGATTCACCTTCCTCGGCAGCACTGCTGGCGACGTGCTGCAAACTGGACCACTGTCCAGAGGCGCTGTGTCGTCGTGGCAGCGGCGGCGGTAGCGGCGGAACGTTGCGTGGTGTTGTCATCCGAATATCGTTCAGTTGCCACCAGGCTACGCAAGTGCCATGTCAACGGTTTCAGTTTCTGTTTTATTCCTTCGATTACTTCTGCGTTGGTACTGCTCCTCTGTTGTCTTTTTGTTGCGGCAGTCGTCAAAAGCATTAACACTTCCGCTTGTGAGTGGTGTTGATTGTTTCGAATTTTCTGAACATTTGTCCAATTTTTAAGAAGAAAATCGTTCGGGCAAGGCGCCAATTTCTGTAAGATATCATTTGTTTACAAAGACTGTAAATTCCAATGCCAATAACTATAATTTTGTTGGATTTTCATGATAATAACGGTGTTGGTAATCATTCTATGTTTTGGATTGCTCAGCTTGGAATTAGTCCGAAATGTAAGCTATATTTCTTTCTGAAAACTTGAGCAGTTATTTCGACTACCAGTTCAAAATCAGCATTCCGGAGCTGTAGATGTTCGGTACGAGAAAACCCTGTTTCTCCAACGTACGCATGGATTCTGTGGTGGGCCGGTGGCAGACGTCGCGTCGTTCGACCCGACGAACCAACTTTGCATAGATATCGGCACAGCATTTGACGTGCGTGTGCTCGGTTGCGTTGATCGTTATGTGATCCTAGTTTTTCGTGTGAATGAAATGCCATGATACCACCATCATTGCCATCATCTTGGCTCGAAAAAGTTCGATTGTCTGCCCTGGATGCGCTTGGGCTATCCAATTGTATCAATTTGTGCTCCTCTGGCTGGAGGTGCCCTTGCTTGCCATCACGTGGACTCGTCTATTCTCATTATCAAGGTCATACGAGTGACCTTCACCCATGACAGCGTTATAAATGGGCTAGATAGTGAACGGAAATAGCTCATTCGTCCTATTCTATGGCCTGGCTGCAATCCTGACGCGTTATCTATCCCGCTCTTATCTTTGTCGTCTCGTACCCTCGACACAAATCTGGACCTGTGTAGGTTGTCGTCTTTCCATGCCGGGGCCGGCCTGTACAAGGCTGTCAGGAATTATAATCCAGACCGATAAGGATGCGGTCATCTCCAGATCCATCCCGGCCATAATCGCCCCAAGGTCACACACACTGGGCATCGTACCAGTGCCGGTTGTCCTGCGTCGCCGGCGCCGCGTGGTTGTCTCCAGGGGTGCGCACTGGTGCCGGTTTTTTCTTCTTCGCTTTGACCGACCCGCCGACCTTGACTTCGCGGCGACCGGCTGACTGCCGGCGCTGCACGGTCCATGCACGACGCACGTGCAGAGTGCCGGTGTGCACCATCGATTGATTACGTCATCCGGCCGGTGGCGTCATCACAGGGGCGGGAGGAGGAGGAGGAGGAGGAGGAGGAGGAGGAGGAGGAGGAGGAGGAGGAGGAGGAGGAGGAGGAGGAGGAGGAGGAGGAGGAGGAGGAGGAGGAGGAGGAGAAGAAGAAGAAGAAGAAGAAGAAGAAGGAGGAGGAGGAGGAGGAGGAGGAGGAGGAGGAGGAGGAGGAGGAGGAGGAGGAGGAGGAGGAGGAGGAGTGGGAGTGGGAGTGGGAGTGGGAGTGGGAGTGGGAGTGGGAGTGGGAGTGGGAGTGGGAGTGGGAGTGGGAGTGGGAGTGGGAGTGGGAGTGGGAGTGGGAGTGGGAGTGGGAGTGGGAGTGGGAGTGGGAGTGGGAGTGGGAGTGGGAGTGGGAGTGGGAGTGGGAGTGGGAGTGGGAGTGGGAGTGGGAGTGGGAGTGGGAGTGGGAGTGGGAGTGGGAGTGGGAGTGGGAGTGGGAGTGGGAGTGGGAGTGGGAGTGGGAGTGGGAGTGGGAGTGGGGGGGTGGATATATTGATATAAGTTTCTCCAAGTCGAACATAACGAAATGCGCCCCGAAGCGGTTCGAACCTTGCAGTATGGGTGATTCAGCATTCTAGCGCTCCACCAATTGAGCAAGGTGAGCGGACCAGGACTCAACAGAAATCGGCCTGCTTTCAGAGTGGGGCATCTGCACAAGATTTGTTTAGCTCTGGGTATGTTTCCTTAGCGTGTTGTCTTGCTCCAGAACGAGTTTATTGGTTCCAGAACGGGCTGACTTAGTCCAGAGCTGCTGTCTTACCCCAGAGCAAGTTGGCTTGGTGATCCTTGCTACCTCGGTAGTCTTGGCGCCCTAAAGCAAAATCATCATTGATGATCTTGCTGCTGGTTCTTGCTGATCCGATTATTGCTTATGCATGTTTGTAGTTTGGTTTGACATCTCTATGGTCGATTCTGCCTGGTGGGAGAATGTTGGCTGCTAATAACTGCCTGCTTGCGTCATGTGACAACATTTACATCGAACCTTGGTATGGCCGCTGCTGAAAGGTATGATCTCTGAAACATTGCGGTGACAGCTTGCGCATTGTAATGTCGCATGTTGCAATGCGTCGCAGCACTGCGCGGCATTTTCCTGAAGCCTAACCACACATCACTGATATCTACCTCATTGAAACCGGTCCGTCATTCAGCGATAACTTGTGGCGCCGAAGCCGGACATGGTATGGGCGTCATCTTTCCATAACAATGATTTACAACAGCGCCATAGCTTCGGCATGATCGCGTGAACAGTATCGCGCCGGATTTTTCCGGATACCGCCACTGCCGCCGCCACCGCCGCCGCCTTTGCCGTCTAGCCGCCACCTCCTTAGCTATCTATCTATGCTATCTGGCCGCCTCGGCCGCCGGCTGGGCATGGGACTGCCCCACCCAGCAACCCTGTCTGGGACCCCTCCCTGTCCTGAGCGACCAGTCCCGGTCAGCCAGCGGCCCCTCCCTGTCCTGAGCGACCAGTCCCGGTCAGCCACCGGCCCCTCCTGAGCGACCGGTCCTGGTCAGCCAGCGGAGGCAGCCTCGGAGGGGGAGGGTGCCATGCTCACGGTGTGATTCACTTATAACACGTACACTGTCAGCAGATTATAGGTCTGTTCCAGTCGCACCTCTAACTTCCTCCAAGTTGCTCCAACTTCCAACTGTCCTATACTAATGCACAAACAGTTGCAAGTTGGAGCAACTTGAAGGAGGTTAGAGGTTAAGTAATTTTCCACCTTTTTTATTTTGTCCTTGGTGGCAATTTTTCGTAAGATTGTTGAACAGTTATCCTTACATCCTAGCTTAGCTGTTAATATTGCAAATGGTTCTAAGGGCTTGGTCTGCGTAACGTAATCTACGAGCCCACAATCTTGTGCAAAGTGGATCAATGAACGTTGAGCACTTTTTATTCAATCGAATTAAGAAAATGACTTGCTGTAACAGACCGACGCGACGGCTGGATTCGCCCCTGTATGCGGACGGATCTGTACCGGCCTGTTGTCTGTCGACGCTGGCCCGTCAGTCTTCTATCAACTGGCCACCTGAATTAACTCACGTCACCTGAGTCAACCAACGCACCCAGGCCGAAACATTCTCGATCTATCGAAGGCACACCCCGCGCGCCACCACGGCCAGAGATCACATCACCCGCTGAGGTCGCGACGTAGCGTCGCGCTGAGCAGAGCTGTGTGAATGCCGGATCTCCCAGGACGTTTGTGTCCTAAATCCGCTGGATTTAAAATTGCATTTTGCCCCGAGGCTGCTTCCCGCTGGCTGACCAATAAAATCCCGCACGATCGACGTCTGACCAATAGCATCCCGCCTGGGGCGACGCCTAGCCAATAGCGTTGGCCGCTCATTCCGCCGCGCAACCTTGACCCGCAGCACGTGTGACCTTGACCGGCGCCGCCATGTTTGCGTTTACATCGACGCCGTCGGCCGCGGACAAGGCGCCCAGGTCGTCCAAGTCGCCCAAGTCGCCGAAAGACGAGCACAATTATAACCGGGATGGAGAGTTAGCAGCATGCTATGACGTGGGCGCCGCCATCGGAAAGTAAGCAGTCCAGGGGGTTTGGTCCGCCTGGATTTGTATTTGTATTTGTGCTTATTTAGTAGGTCATCAACAGGGTTACCTCCACTAATAAGTTAAGTCAACATTGGTCAGGGTTTCAGATAGTTGTTTATTTATGGCGGACAAACATGTGACGAGTGGAGAAAGGGTAGCCTAGCTTATCGGCTACATGATCGGTTTCGTCTTTCCAGTCATCGGCTATAGTTTCAGATAACGCTTGTTATATTGACAAAACGTAGTGTGTCCAAATTTGACACACCGTTCCTTGATTCCCAGTGAAGTGAATATGAATATGCTTGCAAACTGACAGTAATGAGATTGTTGGAGATCTCTCCAGACAACACTGCTAATTGTTATTAGGGTCGGGAAATAAATATGATGCAGAGGCTTTGCTCCATGCAAATTGCTTGCGTGATAAATGAATAAGCTGATTAATCAACGAGTAAGCGAACATAACGCGATGGAATTCCACCCACATATGCATCAACGAGCTACATCATGGAGAATCCCATAAATTGCCGGACCACTCTAACGAGTCGTTAGACCACACTGGAAGAGATGACTGGCCAGGCTGCTGCGGCCGGAGCGGTGCAAAGTGTATCGGGTAATGTGGTGCACTCTCGCCTGGCCAGGCTGCTCTGACTGGCCAGGCTGCTGCGGCCGGAGCGGTGCAAAGTGTATCGGGTAATGTGGTGCACTCTCGCCGTCATCGGCGCCGCCAGGCCCCGTGCTGACGTCATTGTGGGACGATGTTGTCATGGTATGACGTCATCGTGATTAATGTGGGCATCGATGCGTCATGCGGTTGGTATGGTTACTTTTCAGCTGGGGTAACTACATCCAACTGACCACCTTGGAATGGATGGTGGCGCTAATCATGTGAAAACATACATGTTGATAAATTTCGAGGTTTGGTTCAGCGGGGGTCGAGTGTTAATTCATTTTAATAGTAATCGTTTTCGCCAACTTTCGATCCAATATATCCGAAGCTACACTCGCGTGCTTCCGAATAACATTACTAATGGACAAGAGCGGTTGCAGGGGAGCCATTGGGACTGTTCCGAAGCTACACTCGCGTGCTTCCGAATAACATTACTAATGGACAAGAGCGGTTGCAGGGGAGCCATTGGGACTGTTCCCCAAAAGCGACTCAAATTGACCGAAAATTGACACACTTTCTGACGTTTAAGAAAATGTAGGCAACTTTTACTGAGGAAAGCTAATTATAAATTAGTTTTCATTAAAAAAGAAGCGGAATCTGACACTTTTTTAAAGTTTTGTCAGACTTCCTGGGATTTGGCGCCTAGGCAATTTGTTTTGGCTGGTATGGGTCGGGCCCTGAACGACCTGACGTGCGAATCTCTTGACAGCTCTATGGCCACCAGCTCTCCACCGGTTCGGGGGGCGGAGAGGACGGAGGGGGCGGAGGGGGCGGAGGGGGCGGAGGGGGCGGAGGGGGCGGAGGGGGCGGAGGGGGCGGAGGGGGCGGAGGGGGCGGAGGGGGCGGAGGGGCGGAGGGGGCGGAGGGGCGGAGGGGGCGGAGGGGGCGGAGGGGCGGAGGGGGCGGAGGGGGCAGATGGGGCAGATGGGGTGGAGGGGGCAGATGGGGCGGAGGGGGTGGAGGGGGTGGAGGGGGCGGAGGGGGCGGAGGGGGCAGATGGGGTGGAAGGGGGGGCCTTACCAACCGATGCGTGGACCCTGGGCCTTACCAACCGATGCGTGGACCAACGTGTGCTTCAGAATGAAACGTGCCGTCATTCCAGTCGGCACGGTTCAGCTTCACTCCAGCTTACTTAACTAAACCAGTTTCGTTATACCGTATCCGCTGAACGAAGTTTCCGAAAATATGCTGCGTGGACCCTGGGCCTTACCAACCGATGCGTGGACCCTGGGCCTTACCAACCGATGCGTGGACCCTGGCCCTTACCAACCGATGCGTGGACCCTGGGCCTTACCTACCGATGCGTGGACCCTGGGCCTTACCAACCGATGCGTGGACCCTGGGCCTTACTAACCGATGCGTGGACCCTGGGCCTTACCAACCGATGCGTGGACCCTGGGCCTTACCAACCGATGGGGTAATGCCAGTTCACGGACAGAAGTTCGAATGAAAAGCTTCACGTGCTTCAGCTTGCCGTACCGAGGATTTACGCTCCGCAACCCCTCGCCATGGCCCTTCCGTCTGCTGAGCTAAGCTTACCATAAACAGTCTCTACCACCGACCACTGGTCTGCCCAGTTCAGGACGGACCAGTAGTTCTAGACCAGCAGCTACAAGTAGTTACTTTTCGACAGGGCGCAAACCCTTATGTATTTATTGGAACTTGAGTCCTCCCTGATATTGTGGAAATGGTGTCGTTCACGGCTCGTGGTGTGCTTAGCAAGTGAGTCAGGAGAGTGGACACACACACTAAACAGTCAGCCCGATTTATTATGTTAGCCCGATTTATTATGTTTACCAGAACCTCTTATTCAACAATGTTTTTCTTCTTCTTCAAATTCAACAGTCAGCCTGATTTATTATGTTTACCAGAACCTCTTATTCAACAATGTTTTTTATCAAGTTTTTTTTTATATTAAGAACAATATATTATTATTTTTCATCGTTGATCAGTTATTATGCCATCTATGAGCACAGTGAGTGTGACTGTGAAGGTCTGATAGCGTTGGTTGCTCAGAAGGCAGAGTTGTGCGGTGCAGCGCGGCCGTCGTATGACCGAGGCAAAAGTGGCGCCCCAAATGCCAAGCTGCCAGCACGATAATGCACCGTCTGTTCGTACCACGGATCCGGGGCGGCACTTCGTTACTGTGAACCAGCTCCAGGAGGCGCGCGTTTAGGACAGATACGTTTTGCTGGGACTAATCAGCACCATTGGAGTGATCACGCGTTATCTTCGTGTCAAGTGGTTGTACATGTGTTGCAGTTCTTCTATGGAGCGCGTACGCCCACTGCCATTATCCAGGCTACGGCTCCTAATCACGTGACCGCCGCGGCCATTGCCGTTGCCAACACGTGACCTGGGCCAATGACTCCACGGCTAACCACGTGATCGGCCACGTGACCGCGCTGTATGGGCTGGTCGGAGTCACGTGGCTACCACGAGCCTCTGTCTTGGCTGATACAGGGATCGAGGATGCGTCGTGCTGAGTGTAGTGGTGTAGACTGTACACAGTGATCTATGATTCCCCGAATCTGCTCCCACTGTGGGTTATTTTGAGGTGGTGAGGCGTAGGAACCTGCCCGGTATTTTGTTGTCTGTTTTTGCGGTGCCTGTGGTTAGCGTGCCGCGTTTTGATCCCCGATGAGTGGGATTAGAGCCCGCGCAGTGGTGGTCAGAGGTGGAAATGAAAACAAAAACTTGTGGTGGTGGTTTAGGGCTTCAGGGCACCGGAGAGCAAACAAAAACAAAACAAAAAACCTAGACGTGATTTCAAACGTGTTACAAATCAAAAACATCACACACAAATATGTAGAACAAGTGATTGGAAGGCCTTATTTTAATCTACAAATTCATATTTTGAAACTTATTTTAAGCTAAAAAACGAATAATTAAAACCTACTAACAAGGACGATTTTGTGCATTATTTTTCATCACACAGTCCGAGAATAAGACAGGAATAGTGATTGGATTATTTTTGAGGGCTTACCGCATATGCTCACCTGAGTTCCTGCACGACGAAATAGACTATATTAATAAGGCTTTCACAAAGCTAAGATTCCCAGAAGCTCTGATGATAGTCTTGCAAAAGAAGGCTCAGAAAATAAAATACAGGGCAGACAGACTGAAACAATCAGGGAAACAAACTATCTTGGTCGTGCCTAACAGCCCACAAGCAGAAAACATTGTAAAGCTGATGGCGCCAGAGATCAATATTGTCACAACCTCGGGAAAGAAGATCGGACAAGTAGTACGAAAGAAAAACAAAAACAAAAAACAAAACCCAGATAGCATTGTATACAAAATTCCATGTGGGAAATGTGATAAGTCATATTACGGTGAAACAGGGAGGGGACTAAAAACACGCGTTCAAGAACACAAAAACGACTTACGCAATCACAGGACAACAAAAGCCATTGTGCTTCATGCCGATCAAGAAGGACACCTACCTAAATGGAGCGAAGCCCAAGCATTGCACACTAACTTAACAAAAATACAACGATGGTTAGTTGAAGCCGCATACATCCAGACGGAGAAGGTGACTAATGTATCACCAGGATTTTTTAAGATACACAACAACATAGCTGAACGAATAAAGGAGGAAAACCAAAGCTATACTGAAACCTAAGAAGAAACGCTATCGATCGATTGGAAGTATATGAGATTCTTCATGATGGAAGATGTTTCTGTAAAATTGTGTAATCATTTTGGATGACTTTTTGATGCATGTATTATGTCGCCGAAATCATATCTATCCTGTATTTTGCCCATTGACTAAGCAATAAACGCGAAACGTCGGGTAATTATTCGTTTTTTAGCTTAAAATAAGTTTCAAAATATGAATTTTTAGATTAAAATAAGGCCTTTCAATCACTTTTTCTACATTTGTCACATAAATACTCTTACAAATATGTAGGTTGATCGGAAGCCCTCGTGCCTGCGATGCTCGGAATCCTTCGATGATAACTTCTGTCCGTTGTTATTCATCACGTTCATCCGAAGTTTTGTTAAAGCCATGTGCCGAGCTTTTATCATTTTGTTCTCGGATAGGCGCACGTTGTCTTGAAATTTGGTTATACGGGGTATTTCGATATGGTATTCGATATATTTCGTATATGGAAATTTGGTATATACGGGGTATTTCGAGCTGAAAAAATCTAATATGGTATTTGTTTGGACGATAGATGGATATCTGTCGAAAAATTGGGCATGTTTCTCTTTTCTCATTGCCATAACAGACTTCATGACAATGTATGATGTCATGCATATGGTAGCTTGGATATGGAAACTATTGGACACAATAACGACGGACTTTAGGCATATATACGCAGGCTGCTTGTAACGTAAACAACCTTTGTGAGAACCCGAAACAAGTTTTGCGGACCCGAAACAGTCTTCTAAAAGGGGCCCCACTAGTCCTGTTTCGAAATTACTTAGCGTAGCGAGATAACTATTTCACCACAACCCATTTTTAGATCTGCTCTACAAATCTGCTATCTCAGTTCAAAACCCCATGTTGAAGGTGAACTATTCCCTTTAAGCATACTTGGAATGTCATTGTATGTTGCTATGCTGGTGGTTCGCACGCTCAGTTGTACTACATGACCATCTGCTGAGGGCTCAATTTTGTTTTACGCCGAAGCGCTTCCAGTTTGACCACAAATTATGGGCCTGTGACCTTTTTGTAGGTGTATTTGAACACTGTTTTGGGTTCAGTGGGCTGCACAATATCTGCACAATATCTGCACAATATCTGCACAATATCTGCACAATATGACAAAATATTAGTTCAAATTTGTAAATATGAGGAAATATTTTTAGGCTGATCACTTTAACTATGCTCTTTCAGGGAACTTGTAAGCCGCAGGGAACAATTAGTATTCTTGCATTGCTACAAAGCTTTACTCTAATTGGTGTTGCCTACTGCAATGCTGCAGGCTTTGACTTAACTAATCTGTGGACGGTTGTGGGCTTTCAAATCAAGCTTGAGTTTGTGGCGTGGATTTCAAAGCGCCAATTCTGGTTTCCAGCGTCTCTGACTGCGGACAGCAGTGACGTCACTGACACGCACGGGTCTATCTGGTGCTGGCTGGGTGTTGTCCCTGATACGGATCGCGTCACGATAACGCTGCACTTGAAACACGGACCAGCGCGACACACCACCGGGCCAGCGCGACACACCACCGGACCAGCGCGGCACACCACCGGACCAGCGCGACACACCACCGGACCAGCGCGACACACCACCGGACCAGCGCGGCACACCACCGGGCCAGCGCGACACACCACCGGGCCAGCGCGACACACCACCGGACCAGCGCGGCACACCACCGGACCAGCGCGGCACACCACCGGACCAGCGCGACACACCACCGGACCAGCGCGACACACCACCGGACCAGCACAACACACCACCGGACCAGCGCGACACACCACCGGACCAGCGCGACACACCACCGGACCAGCGCGGCACACCACCGGACCAGCGCGACACACCACCGGGCCAGCGCGACACACCACCGGACCAGCGCGACACACCACCGGACCAGCGCGGCACACCACCGGACCAGCGCGGCACACCACCGGACCAGCGCGGCACACCACCGGACCAGCGCAACACACCACCGGACCAGCGCGGCACACCACCGGACCAGCGCGGCACACCACCGGACCAGCGCGACACACCACCGGACCAGCGCGACACACCACCGGACCAGCACGACACACCACCGGACCAGCGCGGCACACCACCGGACCAGCGCGACACACCACCGGACCAGCGCAACACACCACCGGACCGTCACCGGTCAGTGGCATGGTGTGCTCCGGTGTAAAGCCCTCACATGCTTCCGCTCACTCGGTCCGGCGTGCCCGGATACCACAACAATCAATCCATCAATCTCACTTGGGTCAATAGTGGAACCGACGTGACTTTGTAGCTGTGTATTCCGGGTATAGTGTGGAGCCTAGCTGTTGCTACGTCCATAGTCTCCTGTGGGTCTGAATCCTGTTATTGAGGGTGACGTCTGGAGCAGGTCAGCAGGTCAGCAGGTCAGCAGGTCAGGTGGAGCAGGTCAGCAGGTCAGGTGGAGCAGGTCAGCAGGTCAGGTGGAGCAGGTTGCCACGTCCAGTTTCACGCTGGGCGCGAGCCCCACTATTTCGAGTGCCGTTCGGTGCAGGCGAACTATCTCTGGCCTGTGGCGGGGTCAGTGGCACCCTATCGCGGACCATGCCGTCCACAGCCGTCCGGAGCTGATCCCGCTACAGGCGAACTATCTCTGGCCTGTGGCGGGGTCAGTGGTACACTATCGCGGACCATGCCGTCCACAGCCGTCCGGAGCTGATCTCTGCCACTCCTGTTTGGGGCCGGAGTAAACACAACCCATTCACGGCACGGCTGCACGATTCTGTTTAGAGAAACGGCACCGCTGGCATACTCAGGAGAGAGATTCTCTTTAGAGAATCGACACCGCTGGCGTCCTCAAGAGAGATCCGCTTCACGAACGGCGGCGAGTATCACCAGAAAATGACCGTCCTTAACGGGATGGATTACCATCCAGCTTACATCACGGTAGTGGAAGTTGCGGCGTTTACAAGTTATTATCCGTAACTGGCGGCATTTATGGTGTTCATCGGCGGTGGAATGGCCGTTTTCTTCCTCATGACACGGTGATGGATGTGTTTGCAGTTGATGGATGTTTGCACTTTCTTCACTGTCTGTTGCTGAGAGAGAATCTTGGCCGAAGAAAGTGCGTTCATCCGTGCGAAGTGTGCTGCACGTCTGTGTGACACGCATGAGATTGTATGTGTGACACGTACGCGTTGCAGTGTAACACATACGTGCAACACTGTTCCACATGGCCGCCGTGTGGCCGGGTGATACACCTATCGGACTCTAGCTATAGCGCACTGTTGCCGAGACGCCACAGCCGGCCCCGTGCCGTGCCGTGTCGTGTCGTGTCGTGCCGTGCCGTGCCGTGCCGTGCCGTGCCATGCCGTGCCATGCCGTGCCGTGCCGTGCCGTGCCGTGCCGTGCCGTGCCGTGCCGTGCCGTGCCGTGCCATGCCATGCCATGCCATGCCATGCCATGCCATGCCATGCCGTGCCGTGCCGTGTCGTGCCGTGCCGTGCCATACCGTACCATGCCGTGTCGTGCCGTGCCGTGCCGTGCCGGCGGGTTCGCCGGGGCGGATAGTGAGGCGGGTAGTACGGCGGCGTCAGTGAAGGCCAGGCGCCCGGTTGACGTGGCTGCGGGGCGGCTGCGTAGGACGGTCGGTGGGCCCATGCCACCCTTCCCTGTTTGGGTACACCTGAGTGCGCCCCTGCACCGTCTACACCGGCGTATTGTGCACCTGAGCGCCTGGTGGCAAAGATCACCTGGTGGCCGGCCGGCGAGTGACCTGACCCGCCGGCCGGGGAATACAGTGCTGTACAGTCGCCTGTTGTGTAGGGGCGTGGGCAGGCCGGTACAACTCTGACATGGGGTGGCAGCGGGGTTTTAAACCCGTGTGCACTGCAGTGAATCTTGCGGCGGCAAGATGGCGGAGATAGGGGTATCGGTGAGCGATTTTCCAATCTACGATAGTTCGTCTCCGCCGGGGATTTTCTCAAGCAGTGTTCGAAATTGGCGAGTTCCCATGCCTCATAAAATACAGAAAATAATGCGAATACCCGTGTGACTCGGAAACCTCATTGTTGAGAGAAAACACTACAGCCGATAACTGATTTTGCCAGTCGACACCGTAACTGTCGGTCAGTGTGCGCAGTCGGCGCTTGATATCACGGTGGCGTCTTTCTATTTTCCCTATCGCCTCGTGGTGGTAACCCACCGAATGGCTCATGCTAATGCCCACAAATTTGCATAACTCGGACACTTTCTGACTTCTCAAATTTGTTCCTGCGTCTGTCTCGATATGTTGAGGCGGCCCATATCTCAGAAAATGTGTGGACAATGCATCAACTATATCATCTGCCGCGCCTGACTGTAATGGATAATGGGTAAGAAATCCAGTGAATTTGTCGACACATGTCAGTACTAGAGTTTTCCCGGTCAGCCGGCTGCTCGGCATGTGCACAATGCCAATGACCAAGACCTCCCCGGGGCCACCAGGCGGCTGAGGTAATAACGGTGGAGCTAGCGATCCTCGGTCATCCTTCTTTTGGCTGCAACGTTTGCAACTATCCACGTAATTTTTGCATTCACGTTTAAGGCCAATGTACCAGATGTCTCGACAATTTCTCATATAGCTTTTCATGGCCACAGTGCCCGTGATGGGAGTGGTCGTGATGCTGATATAGCACCTCAAATCGTTTGGCTCGAGGCCAAACGATCCTTGATTCTGTGCCCGGTTGCCCTCTAACATAAAGAATGCCATCTCACAGTGCAAATTTGCCAATGTCCTCCTTTTTAAGACTGGGGAGCACAATTTGGGCCACTTATGGTACTTCAAATGATGCACAAGAGCACGACAGTCCTTGTCGTGTTTCTGATACCAGATCATCGACTCTCGATCGATCGATAGTGTGGCCAGGCTTACACCGTCTATGAAATTTACTCCCTCGCTCATGACATCTGTGCTGCTGGTGTGGTTACTTTCCGCCGAGGCCTGATCACCTGCTGTCACGCGTGGCGGACCGGCCCCTCTGCTCTGTCTGTGCTCTCTCCCAGATCACCTGTCACGCGCGGCGGACCGGTCCCCTCTGCTCTGTCTGTGCTCTCTCCCAGATCACCTGTCACGCGCGGCGGACCGGCCCCTCTGCTCTGTCTGTGCTCTCACCCTGATCACCTGCTGTCACGCGTGGCGGACCGGCCCCCTCTGCTCTGTCTGTGCTCTCTCCCAGATCACCTGTCACGCGTGGCGGACCGGCCCCCTCTGCTCTGTCTGTGCTCTCACCCTGATCACCTGCTGTCACGCGTGGCGGACCGGCCCCCTCTGCTCTGCCTGTGCTCTCACCCTGATCACCTGCTGTCACGCGCGGCGGACCAGTCCCCTCTGCTCTGCCCGTGCTCTCACCCTGATCACCTGCTGTCACGCGCGGCGGACCAGTCCCCTCTGCTCTGCCCGTGCTCTCACCCTGATCACCTGCTGTCACGCGTGGCGGACCGGCCCCCTCTGCTCTGCCTGTGCTCTCACCCTGATCACCTGCTGTCACGCGCGGCGGACCGGTCCCCTCTGCTCTGCCTGTGCTCTCACCCTGATCACCTGCTGTCACGCGTGGCGGACTGGCCCCTCTGCTCTGCCCGTGCTCTCACCCTGACCACCTGCTGTCACGCGCGGCGGACCGGTCCCCTCTGCTCTGCTCGTGCTCTCACCCTGATCACCTGCTGTCACGCGCGGCGGACCGGTCCCCTCTGCTCTGCCCGTGCTCTCACCCGGCTGGACAGTCCCAGGCTGATTCTCTGGGATCCTTGAAATCATATCCATGTGTTGCATGGACGCTGCGGGACGGTGCTCCGTCTGAAAATGGAACCGACTCACGTACGACCGCCACCGAATGATCCGAGGATTTACGTCGTCATTGCTCTGCAAAATTTTAAGCGCACTCTTACAGTCACAAACCCAAGTAAACTCTACTCTGGCTAAATACTTATACAACTTCTTAGACCAGTAATGAAGCTAAACAGCTCCAACTCGGATATAGACCACTTTGACTGTGTTTTGCTATATTTACTTCCATTGAATGCGATCACCTTTTCCTCCCCATCCTGAATTTCGCACACAATTTGGCCTGATCCTACCGTACTGCTGTCCGTGTACAGTACGAACCTGGCATCACCCCGCGTCGGATATGCCAGGACACGGTTTGACAGAAGACATCTACGGAGCGAATGAAAAGCTTCCTCTAGTTGGGCGTCCCAGTAAAATGTATCGGAGTTTGATAGCCTCACTAAAGGAGCTGAGATACTAGAAAATGATTGGATGAATTTCCTGAACCACGCGTACAAACCGTACACACGCTTTGCTTCCTTCACAGAAACCGGGGGCCTGAGGTCTTCAATACAGCTGATTCTGTCTGGGTCTATCGACATACCCTCAGGTGTGATCTGGTGTCCGAGATATGTCCGTTTTCTCATGCCGATGCTACATTTGTTCGGTTACAGATTGAAACCCGCTTCGTTCAACCTACCCAAGACAGTGTGCCAAAGTTTCCGATGACTATCGATATCTTTGCTCGTCAGTAGTACATCATCTGCGTAAATAGATACGCCAGGGATATCCGCTAATACCCGATGCATCACCACGTGCAAAAAGTACGACGACTGAGAGCAGCCCATCGGCACCCGCTGAGGATAGTAAGTTTTCCCAAGAGCGTAGAAGGCGCAAATCTTTTGCGATTCCTCGGACAGTTTCAAGTTCCAGAATGCGTGTTTGATGTCCAATGAGCTCGCCACATTCCATCCTTGCAACGAATACAGCAAATCGTTGATGTTCGGGAGAACGAACTTTTTCGGCAACAAGCTCTTATTTATCTCTCGCATGTCCTGGACAATGCGGAATTCATCGGACTTTCCTTTTGGAATCGGTATAACAGGCGAGCTCCATTCGCACGATTCACCCACGGCAATGACGCCACTGGCTTGTAAAGCGTCTAACTGTTCTGTTAACGCCTGTTCCTTGGCCCATGGCACCGGATAAGGCCCTGAAAACCGGGGTTTCGCGCCTGATTGAAGCTCTAAATCTACATCGCCTCCGTTGTAACATCCGATATCACTGTAATTGCCTGAGAACACCCCGGGAAACGTCTGCAGCAAGGAGGCCACTTTCTCGCGATACGCTCCCTTTATCTGGTCGCCGGCTGCATACTGTGCCAGAATCTCCTCCGGTTCCTTGCCGAGGAACTGTGCGTCAGTACTGGACACGGCATGTGTGGCTGAAACGTCAGTGTTTGTGTCGCGCGGAACGGTGTCCGTTACATTTGCGCCATCTGCAGGCTGCAAATAGCCGACAACATCGCGTCTGTGCAGCGTCACGAATCGGTCGGAGCGGTTCCTCACCAACAGCGGTATCTCGTGAGCTGAGCATGGCCTAATCAGTGTGTCTATGACCTCAATTTGACCAGATCGCTGCCCCGTTAGCACATACTCTGAGTTCGCAGACAGATCTGTATCAGTACGCACACAGAGGCAAGTCACAGACCTAGGTGGTACACGCACTGGCTTTCTCTCAGCCGGATCCTAATCTGGCCCGTCATATCGGAGCAATCCAGCACAACACGATTAGCCTTCAACAAATCCCAGCCAAATATACAGTCATGGGGTAGGCCATCAACAACGGTGAAAACAAAACACTTCTTCGCTATCCCTAGCTGTAACAATCTCTTCACGGGCACTGTGGCCGTGAAGAGTGTGTGTACGGACGTGGGCAGGCCGGTACAACTGCGACAGCCCAGGCGGCCTGGTGTCCGGCTTACATGAACCGGGATAGCAACAGCACCAAATGACCTCGGCAGTCGGTGTGCCCAGAAATCCGATCATCATTAAGATAGTCGTTTGGACTTATATTTGATACTTCAGTCACTACGCAAAGTTCATCCTGTTATTAATTATGATTTATCGGAATTAACTATGCTAAAATAAAACAATATTAAGATATTTATCAGCTTAAGTTTAGCGTTAAGTGCTATAAATGAATAGTTCCGACATTTGCCGTTCCGACGTTTGCTGGTGGCAAATCCCGTATTTGTCCGCCGCCGCGCCCCATCGGGCATGAGAACACATGTTCTATTAACGCGGTGTAGTGGCTTTCATAACATTTTCGCCACAAGGCAACCTATTATAGAGGTTGTGAAAAGGAGCAGTCGCCCCCCTGTCGTCGGGCAGGGGGAGGGGGGCAAACATATCTTTTTGCCCCCGCCATTTAACCCTCGCCAGTGCAGGGGGTTGATGCCACCCCTCGGTTTTTCGGGAATAACTCGCGTAAATATCAACCGATTGCGATGAAACTTTCAGTACCCTACTTGTGAACAATTTGACACATATTCTGATTTTTTTAAAAGTTGTAGGTCACATGACCCGTGACCTTTTACCTGTTTGTCAAGGTCATGGCAGGCGCAAATGGCGTCCCGTAGTATTGCTCTTTGTAACTTGTGCAGTTTCATAGTGTTTGTTGTTCAGGAGCATATGCACAGGTGTTTCCAGGTAACAGTTGTGGTTTCCACTGAGATTGTGACCTCGATTTACCTTTTCAGAGGTCAACCGAGGTCACTGACCTCCGATGACTTCATATTACTTTTTTGGCTTCTGGCAGTTTCTAGGACATTTTGTGACGCTGATTTCAAATATGGGATCCATTTTACATAATTATATGTTCCACTGGGGTCATGCGCCCCAACAGGTCAACCGATGTCACTGACCTCAAATGACCTGACATGACCTGACATGCCCTTTTTGGAATTTGGCAGTTTCTAGGGCATTTTGTGACGCTGATTTCAAATTTGGCACCCATTTAGCATAATTATACGATTCTAGCTCGATTAAATTCAATTTATACGCATTTACAATTTGGTTGAATTTTGGGTCATTGATGACATGACCTCAGAGTCCACCTAATGACCTAGGACCTTACAATGGGATATCAATGGCTTCCTCTCGTGACAAGCAACACGCTCGTTTTTAATCGAAGCTCTATCCCAATTAGGGGCGAAATGCTGGGGGGGGGGGAGGGGGTTGTACCGCCGCTCCCTGCACGGTCACGCACTGATCGGACGCTGCACGGGCGAGGGTTAAGGAGGCCCCTCCATGCTTCAAAGAGGCCCCATTTTTTTATTTTTTTTATTTTTATAAAGTTTATTTCCATTCTATAGCTCAACGTTTCACATATTCATCTCTCACGCACACACACCCATATCAATACCATTGCACAAACATATTCCTATATCTCACAGACACACACACACACACACACACACACACACACACACACACACACACACACACACACACACACACACACACACACACCACACACACACACACACACACACACACACACACACACACACACACACACACACACACACACACACACACACACACACACACACACACACACACCACACACACACACACACACACACACACACACACACACACACACACACACACACACACACACACACACACACACACACACACACACACACACACACACACACACACACACACACACACACACACACACACACACACACACACACACACACACACACACACACACACACACACACACACACACACACACACACACACACACACACACACACACACACACACACACACACACACACACACACACACACACACACACACACACACACACACACACACACACACACACACACACACACACACACACACACACACACACACACACACACACACACACACACACACACACACACACACACACACACACACACACACACACACACACACACACACACACACACACACACACACACACACACACACACACACACACACACACACACACACACACACACACACACACACACACACACACACACAACACACACACACACACACACACACACACACACACACACACACACACACACACACACACACACACACACACACACACACACACACACACACACACACACACACACACACACACACACACACACACACACACACACACACACACACACACACACACACACACACACACACACACACACACACACACACACACACACACACACACACACACACACACACACACACACACACACACACACACACACACACACACACACACACACACACACACACACACACACACACACACACACACACACACACACACACACACACACACACACACACACACACACACACACACACACACACACACACACACACACACACACACACACACACACACACACACACACACACACACACACACACACACACACACACACACACACACACACACACACACACACACACACACACACACACACACACACACACACACACACACACACACACACACACACACACACACACACACACACACACCACACACACACACACACACACACACACACACACACACACACACACACACACACACACACACACACACACACACACACACACACACACACACACACACACACACACACACACACACACACACACACACACACACACACACACACACACACACACACACACACACACACACACACACACACACACACACACACACACACACACACACACACACACACACACACACACACACACACACACACACACACACACACACACACACACACACACACACACACACACACACACACACACCACACACACACACACACACACACACACACACACACACACACACACACACACACACACACACACACACACACACACACACACACACACACACACACACACACACACACACACACACACACACACACACACACACACACACACACACACACACACACACACACACACACACACACACACACACACACACACACACACACACACACACACACACACACACACACACACACACACACACACACACACACACACACACACACACACACACACACACACACACACACACACACACACACACACACACACACACACACACACACACACACACACACACACACACACACACACACACACACACACACACACACACACACACACACACACACACACACACACACACACACACACACACACACACACACACACACACACACACACACACACACACACACACACACACACACACACACACACACACACACACACACACACACACACACACACACACACACACACACACACACACACACACACACACACACACACACACACACACACACACACACACACACACACACACACACACACACACACACACACACACACACACACACACACACACACACACACACACACACACACACACACACACACACACACACACACACACACACACACACACACACACACACACACACACACACACACACACACACACACACACACACACACCACACACACACACACACACACACACACACACACACACACACACACACACACACACACACACACACACACACACACACACACACACACACACACACACACACACACACACACACACACACACACACACACACACACACACACACACACACACACACACACACACACACACACACACACACACACACACACACACACACACACACACACACACACACACACACACACACACACACACACACACACACACACACACACACACACACACACACACACACACACACACACACACACACACACACACACACACACACACACACACACACACACACACACACACACACACACACACACACACACACACACACACACACACACACACACACACACACACACACACACACACACACACACACACACACACACACACACACACACACACACACACACACACACACACACACACACACACACACACACACACACACACACACACACACACACACACACACACACACACACACACACACACACACACACACACACACACACACACACACACACACACACACACACACACACACACACACACACACACACACACACACACACACACACACACACACACACACACACACACACACACACACACACACACACACACACACACACACACACACACACACACACACACACACACACACACACACACACACACACACACACACACACACACACACACACACACACACACACACACACACACACACACACACACACACACACACACACACACACACACACACACACACACACACACACACACACACACACACACACACACACACACACACACACACACACACACACACACACACACACACACACACACACACACACACACACACACACACACACACACACACACACACACACACACACACACACACACACACACACACACACACACACACACACACACACACACACACACACACACACACACACACACACACACACACACACACACACACACACACACACACACACACACACACACACACACACACACACACACACACACACACACACACACACACACACACACACACACACACACACACACACACACACACACACACACACACACACACACACACACACACACACACACACACACACACACACACACACACACACACACACACACACACACACACACACACACACACACACACACACACACACACACACACACACACACACACACACACACACACACACACACACACACACACACACACACACACACACACACACACACACACACACACACACACACACACACACACACACACACACACACACACACACACACACACACACACACACACACACACACACACACACACACACACACACACACACACACACACACACACACACACACACACACACACACACACACACACACACACACACACACACACACACACACACACACACACACACACACACACACACACACACACACACACACACACACACACACACACACACACACACACACACACACACACACACACACACACACACACACACACACACACACACACACACACACACACACACACACACACACACACACACACACACACACACACACACACACACACACACACACACACACACACACACACACACACACACACACACACACACACACACACACACACACACACACACACACACACACACACACACACACACACACACACACACACACACACACACACACACACACACACACACACACACACACACACACACACACACACACACACACACACACACACACACACACACACACACACACACACACACACACACACACACACACACACACACACACACACACACACACACACACACACACACACACACACACACACACACACACACACACACACACACACACACACACACACACACACACACACACACACACACACACACACACACACACACACACACACACACACACACACACACACACACACACACACACACACACACACACACACACACACACACACACACACACACACACACACACACACACACACACACACACACACACACACACACACACACACACACACACACACACACACACACACACACACACACACACACACACACACACACACACACACACACACACACACACACACACACACACACACACACACACACACACACACACACACACACACACACACACACACACACACACACACACACACACACACACACACACACACACACACACACACACACACACACACACACACACACACACACACACACACACACACACACACACACACACACACACACACACACACACACACACACACACACACACACACACACACACACACACACACACACACACACACACACACACACACACACACACACACACACACACACACACACACACACACACACACACACACACACACACACACACACACACACACACACACACACACACACACACACACACACACACACACACACACACACACACACACACACACACACACACACACACACACACACACACACACACACACACACACACACACACACACACACACACACACACACACACACACACACACACACACACACACACACACACACACACACACACACACACACACACACACACACACACACACACACACACACACACACACACACACACACACACACACACACACACACACACACACACACACACACACACACACACACACACACACACACACACACACACACACACACACACACACACACACACACACACACACACACACACACACACACACACACACACACACACACACACACACACACACACACACACACACACACACACACACACACACACACACACACACACACACACACACACACACACACACACACACACACACACACACACACACACACACACACACACACACACACACACACACACACACACACACACACACACACACACACACACACACACACACACACACACACACACACACACACACACACACACACACACACACACACACACACACACACACACACACACACACACACACACACACACACACACACACACACACACACACACACACACACACACACACACACACACACACACACACACACACACACACACACACACACACACACACACACACACACACACACACACACACACACACACACACACACACACACACACACACACACACACACACACACACACACACACACACACACACACACACACACACACACACACACACACACACACACACACACACACACACACACACACACACACACACACACACACACACACACACACACACACACACACACACACACACACACACACACACACACACACACACACACACACACACACACACACACACACACACACACACACACACACACACACACACACACACACACACACACACACACACACACACACACACACACACACACACACACACACACACACACACACACACACACACACACACACACACACACACACACACACACACACACACACACACACACACACACACACACACACACACACACACACACACACACACACACACACACACACACACACACACACACACACACACACACACACACACACACACACACACACACACACACACACACACACACACACACACACACACACACACACACACACACACACACACACACACACACACACACACACACACACACACACACACACACACACACACACACACACACACACACACACACACACACACACACACACACACACACACACACACACACACACACACACACACACACACACACACACACACACACACACACACACACACACACACACACACACACACACACACACACACACACACACACACACACACACACACACACACACACACACACACACACACACACACACACACACACACACACACACACACACACACACACACACACACACACACACACACACACACACACACACACACACACACACACACACACACACACACACACACACACACACACACACACACACACACACACACACACACACACACACACACACACACACACACACACACACACACACACACACACACACACACACACACACACACACACACACACACACACACACACACACACACACACACACACACACACACACACACACACACACACACACACACACACACACACACACACACACACACACACACACACACACACACACACACACACACACACACACACACACACACACACACACACACACACACACACACACACACACACACACACACACACACACACACACACACACACACACACACACACACACACACACACACACACACACACACACACACACACACACACACACACACACACACACACACACACACACACACACACACACACACACACACACACACACACACACACACACACACACACACACACACACACACACACACACACACACACACACACACACACACACACACACACACACACACACACACACACACACACACACACACACACACACACACACACACACACACACACACACACACACACACACACACACACACACACACACACACACACACACACACACACACACACACACACACACACACACACACACACACACACACACACACACACACACACACACACACACACACACACACACACACACACACACACACACACACACACACACACACACACACACACACACACACACACACACACACACACACACACACACACACACACACACACACACACACACACACACACACACACACACACACACACACACACACACACACACACACACACACACACACACACACACACACACACACACACACACACACACACACACACACACACACACACACACACACACACACACACACACACACACACACACACACACACACACACACACACACACACACACACACACACACACACACACACACACACACACACACACACACACACACACACACACACACACACACACACACACACACACACACACACACACACACACACACACACACACACACACACACACACACACACACACACACACACACACACACACACACACACACACACACACACACACACACACACACACACACACACACACACACACACACACACACACACACACACACACACACACACACACACACACACACACACACACACACACACACACACACACACACACACACACACACACACACACACACACACACACACACACACACACACACACACACACACACACACACACACACACACACACACACACACACACACACACACACACACACACACACACACACACACACACACACACACACACACACACACACACACACACACACACACACACACACACACACACACACACACACACACACACACACACACACACACACACACACACACACACACACACACACACACACACACACACACACACACACACACACACACACACACACACACACACACACACACACACACACACACACACACACACACACACACACACACACACACACACACACACACACACACACACACACACACACACACACACACACACACACACACACACACACACACACACACACACACACACACACACACACACACACACACACACACACACACACACACACACACACACACACACACACACACACACACACACACACACACACACACACACACACACACACACACACACACACACACACACACACACACACACACACACACACACACACACACACACACACACACACACACACACACACACACACACACACACACACACACACACACACACACACACACACACACACACACACACACACACACACACACACACACACACACACACACACACACACACACACACACACACACACACACACACACACACACACACACACACACACACACACACACACACACACACACACACACACACACACACACACACACACACACACACACACACACACACACACACACACACACACACACACACACACACACACACACACACACACACACACACACACACACACACACACACACACACACACACACACACACACACACACACACACACACACACACACACACACACACACACACACACACACACACACACACACACACACACACACACACACACACACACACACACACACACACACACACACACACACACACACACACACACACACACACACACACACACACACACACACACACACACACACACACACACACACACACACACACACACACACACACACACACACACACACACACACACACACACACACACACACACACACACACACACACACACACACACACACACACACACACACACACACACACACACACACACACACACACACACACACACACACACACACACACACACACACACACACACACACACACACACACACACACACACACACACACACACACACACACACACACACACACACACACACACACACACACACACACACACACACACACACACACACACACACACACACACACACACACACACACACACACACACACACACACACACACACACACACACACACACACACACACACACACACACACACACACACACACACACACACACACACACACACACACACACACACACACACACACACACACACACACACACACACACACACACACACACACACACACACACACACACACACACACACACACACACACACACACACACACACACACACACACACACACACACACACACACACACACACACACACACACACACACACACACACACACACACACACACACACACACACACACACACACACACACACACACACACACACACACACACACACACACACACACACACACACACACACACACACACACACACACACACACACACACACACACACACACACACACACACACACACACACACACACACACACACACACACACACACACACACACACACACACACACACACACACACACACACACACACACACACACACACACACACACACACACACACACACACACACACACACACACACACACACACACACACACACACACACACACACACACACACACACACACACACACACACACACACACACACACACACACACACACACACACACACACACACACACACACACACACACACACACACACACACACACACACACACACACACACACACACACACACACACACACACACACACACACACACACACACACACACACACACACACACACACACACACACACACACACACACACACACACACACACACACACACACACACACACACACACACACACACACACACACACACACACACACACACACACACACACACACACACACACACACACACACACACACACACACACACACACACACACACACACACACACACACACACACACACACACACACACACACACACACACACACACACACACACACACACACACACACACACACACACACACACACACACACACACACACACACACACACACACACACACACACACACACACACACACACACACACACACACACACACACACACACACACACACACACACACACACACACACACACACACACACACACACACACACACACACACACACACACACACACACACACACACACACACACACACACACACACACACACACACACACACACACACACACACACACACACACACACACACACACACACACACACACACACACACACACACACACACACACACACACACACACACACACACACACACACACACACACACACACACACACACACACACACACACACACACACACACACACACACACACACACACACACACACACACACACACACACACACACACACACACACACACACACACACACACACACACACACACACACACACACACACACACACACACACACACACACACACACACACACACACACACACACACACACACACACACACACACACACACACACACACACACACACACACACACACACACACACACACACACACACACACACACACACACACACACACACACACACACACACACACACACACACACACACACACACACACACACACACACACACACACACACACACACACACACACACACACACACACACACACACACACACACACACACACACACACACACACACACACACACACACACACACACACACACACACACACACACACACACACACACACACACACACACACACACACACACACACACACACACACACACACACACACACACACACACACACACACACACACACACACACACACACACACACACACACACACACACACACACACACACACACACACACACACACACACACACACACACACACACACACACACACACACACACACACACACACACACACACACACACACACACACACACACACACACACACACACACACACACACACACACACACACACACACACACACACACACACACACACACACACACACACACACACACACACACACGACTCCTCGCTCGTCCGCTCCCTCCCTCCCTCCCTCCCACCGGCCCCGGTGACCCTTCCGGCGGTCGGGCCCGCGCCATACATATATACGTCAGAGGGTCGGGCCCACTTCATAAATAACTTACGCTAAATAAACATAACGCGGCGTGTAGCGGCGGTGGTTAGCAAGCTCGAGCACACACATATATCTCACACATATATCTCAATACCATTGCACAGCTCGCAGTCCCAGTGACATCGTCAGTCTAACTCTTAATAGCGGTGAAAACAGCGGCAAACGCAATTAGGTTGGAACAGCTGCCCACTTTTCCTCGAACTCTGCAAGCCTGTCTTTACGTTTAGCAATTATTTTATCAGTCTTTTTATCTATGTTTATGCGTGCGATTAATTTAGCAAGGCTTAAGCTATTGTTTTCATTAATAATGCTTTTTCCTATCGCAATAACGTGATTTACAAGCTTGCCTCCATCCATACCCAATATTACCATCTTTCTGCTGAGAGAGATTCTACCAACTCCGCTCAATTTGGTCAGCCATTCGCTAATTTCGTTCCAAAAACGCCGCACGTAATCGCACCCCCAAAATTTATGATCTATAGTATCCCTAACACTGTTACATCTTGAACATCTATCATGTTCGGCTATGCCTATGCGGAATAGCAAGCTATTTGTTGCAACGATTTTGGTCATAATCTTATAATTCAGCATCTGAAGTCGAACTGATGTGGTACTTTTATATATTGATTCATATGTTACAGTCCAATCCACATCTCCAAATTCTATTTCCCAATGGCGTTCCCATGAATTGTGACTTTGTCGGTATTTGTCATTGATTAACCGATGGTAAAACTTTGTTGCCCCGCGTCTGCTTTCAAGAACACAACTTACATAAGGATGGATGATTGGTTCCATATGCCTTTCCGTATTACGTTGTGCTATTAAGTGGTTTGGCAAACTTCGAATGAGACCCTGTAAATCTAAAGGCGTAGCTCTCACGCCAAACTTGTCTTTAAATTCACTATAATTCAGAAAGCGTCCTGTTTCGCTCACGACGTCATTAATGTTATGCAGCCCCCTACTCATCCATTGCCCAATCTTCTCATCTTTAAATTTGGTTTCATTTGAATACCATAAACAACAGCGACCTACATCTAATAAGTCTATCACTATCGTTGAAGTTAACTTGGCGTACGCCATTATTGTCTCTTTCCAAAAAGCATTCCCTATCGTTTTTGCTAATTTTGCGAGCGATCGCGCGTTTCTGTTCCATAAAAAGGCACCTTGAGCTATTTCACTATCAAAAAGTGTTGTCCAAACCTGGGTAGAAACTAAATACCTCCTAACCCATGTTATCTTAAGTGCTGCAATGTAGGACTCTATCTCGATCATCGCTACTCCACCTTCGTTATATTTTTTGTACATACTGCTTCTTTTGATTCTGTCTGTTCTCCCACCCCATACAAAGTTAAACATCACCTGTTTTAGCTTGTCGATGAACCGCTTGGGTGGTGCAGGAAGAGCGGTAAATAAATGGGTAAATTTTGGTAAGAGCAACGACTTAATGACAATTACCTTTCCCTTAATTGTAAGATTACGACGCTTCCATCCGTTTATGATTGCCACAACTTGGTTCAGCCTATTTTCGAAATTTTCTTGAAAGACTGTACTTTCGTCGTTTGCATAATATACACCTAAGACCTTAAGTTTCTTCACCCATCGAAAATTAAGGTCTTCACAGATGGGGGGTCTTTCCTCGACTTCAGCACCCGCCCAAAAAGCTTCAGTTTTGCCTATATTTGGCCTAAGACCGGAAAACTTCGCGAATATTCCCAAGTCGTAGAACAGTGTTCTGCAACTGTTCACGCTACCATCTAGAAAACAGAGAGTATCATCGGCATATGCTGAAACCTTAAACTCGGTGCCGCCTACCGTTATGCCCTTAATGCGTGAGTTTTGACGTATTTTTTCCAACAAACATTCCATCACCACCAAAAAATTGTAGCAGCTTAAGGGGTCTCCTTGCCTGCAAGATCTTTGTAGATCAATACTTTCCGAAATGTGTCCATTATAAACAAGTCTCGAGAACGATCCAACATACAAGACATCAAACCACCTTACCACCGATTCGGGGAAATTTCGCTTCTTCAATACCTTTCTGATAAATGTCCAACTTACAGTATTAAAGGCCCCTTCAATGTCCAAGCTCATAAACAAGGCATGCATTCCTTTGCTTTTTAAACATTCAATCAAGTCATATGTCAGACGTGTGTTATCACCCACGAATCGGCCATTAACAAAGCCTGTCTGATCCTTTTCAATGATGGTTGGTATGACTTTCTTAAATCTATTTGCAAATACGGACGATATAATTTTATAACTACCATTTAACAGAGTAATTGGGCGATAGGAATTTATATCATCTCTGGGTTTTTGTGGCTTTGGGATAAGACAAATAATGCCCTCACGTAGAGTCAATGGCAACGCTCCTTTGTTGAAACTTTCCAGTATCATTCGATAGTATGCACTTTTAAGGTCTACCCAGAAGAATTTGAGAAACTCTGCAGGGAAGCCATCAGAACCAGGTGATCTCTTATTACACATTTTCCGCAACGCTAAAGCTAATTCCTGCATTTCAATGGGCTTACCAATTTCTTCCCTTTGCATTTCTGATATTTGCTTCATCGTTAAGCAATCTAAAAAGTCATCTAACTCATCCTCTATAACTGGTCTCTCTCGAAATACTTCTCTAAAATGATTCACAAGAGCTTCGATGATTTCGTTTTGGTTAGTTATCCTCTTCTTTTCATTTAGGAGCGAGGGTATCAGTTTATTCATGTAGTTTCGCTTCTCTAAGCCAAGAAAATAGCCAGTAGACCTTTCACCTGATTCATACCATTTGGCCCTGGATCGTGTGATAATCCCCTCCATCTTTAGCTTCCTCATTTCCTCCAGCCTACCTTTGTACGATTCAAGTCGATTCAAAGTTTCCCCAGTGCAGTGGGTATGCACCTCTAATTCAGCCTCAGCAATGTTCCTTACTATATACTTTTCTTCTCTCAAAAACATTCGCTTCTTGTGTATTCCATAAGAGACGGTCTCCGTTCGGATGTTAAGCAAGATAGTCTCCCAGAGCAAGGAATCGCTGATTGTGAATTTAATTTCTTCTGGGCGTCTTTTCATGAACTCATACTCATATACCGGCACTGCATACCTACATATCGTATCCTGAATGATTAATTTTACCTTTTCTATATATGTCATGTCTTTCAACAAAGCACAATTGAATTTGAAAAAAAACCCTTCCCTCTTTGCGACTCATTGAGATTCATTTGCATGATCACCATAGAGTGATCTGTGCGGTACCCAGGAGCTACCGAGGCCTGCATAATATAAGGAGAAAGCATCTCAGAGGCAATTAAATAATCTAAGCGAGCCTGCTTAATAACAGGACGCTTCACTCTCCATGTGTATCGTTTTAAATTTCCATTAAGATTGCGTAAAACATCAATCATGTTATTCTCCTCCATGATTCTAAGAAAGCGGTTTCTAGCATTTACGTTGTTTTCTCTGGCATAGTTATGCGTGTCAAGCTCACTATTGAGTGCCATATTTAAATCCCCCGCAATGAGTATTGGTATTGTATCCTCAGCCATGTCCACACACATGGTTTCAATGTTTTCAAAAAACGTGGGATTATCAGAGTTCGGACCGTAAATATTTGCTATTATAATATCAAAATTTTGATTAATTGTCGCTTTCACTATCAGGTAATTACCATTCTCATCTACTTTCCTGGATGAAAATTGTATATCAATATTTTTTGTTAGTATTCCAACGCCTCTTGCGTTATTTGCATACGGTGCTATGAGAATATCCGTGCCCCATAAATTTCGAAACGAGTTTTCCCTCCCCTTAGCACAGTGAATGTCTTGTAGTAGGAATATGTTACAGTCCACGCCTTTTAAGAAGTTGAACACGTCTCTCCTTTTCTTGTACTCTCCTAACCCTCTACAGTTAACTGAGCATACTCTCAACTCACCACTAGAAGCTACTGACATGACCGACCGGACTTAGGTTATGCTAAACGTAACAGACATAATGCCAGCTTTATACAGAGTTTTGTGGGCAGTGTAAGAAGAATACAACGAATCGCAAATAGACTATGCACTTTTCACCAAGACATACTTCTTTACCTCCTGTACACCTACCCACAATGGTAAACATTGCCGCTGTCAACCGCCACCTCGCCTTCACACCCACGAACCATTGCACACAACTACATTTACACACGCACACACACAGACGACCTATGTCCCGACCGGAAGCAGCCGAGAGGCTGCGCAAAACATGTTGCCACCTGCATGCAACGGGATGCACGACCAGACCACCTACAACCTTGCGTGCGTAACTCGACAGCCACCGACAAACTAACAAAAAAATAAACAAACCTTCATTCATACGATCGGCACAGCACACAAACACACGAGACACACCAACACAGAGCAAAAGAGGGGCATCCTGGAAGACAAACGTGTAACAGAAAACTAACATGTAACAGAAAACCTGCGGGCAGGCGAAAAACGGTCGACAGATCACAACAACGTTGCAACATATAAATGTTGTTACTCAGACAAGCAGTTTTAGTCTAATACAAACATATAAGGCTATTAACTGGAAGTTGTGTTACTTATCTAAGTCAAGGGTTTAAGGCAAAACATTGTTCAAGTAGGCAAACAGAGGTGCTACAAACCAAAGCGTCGCGTCCTCCTCTCAGTAACTTCTCGCCGGCGATCAGCCCAGCGCCCGCGAGCCCGTCCCGCCGGCACCGGCGCCGAGTCCGACGCGATCCACTGGACAACGCAAGGGGTCCCAGAGTTCAGGCATCGACGGCGTCCGGGCGCCCCGACGACCGACGAAATTGGCTGTGCGATACCGACCCCGTCAGGTCGGTATCGCACAGCACCGTCCGGCCAGAGCCGGATCCCTCCGTCGGGTTCGGGCGACCCGCCGGGTCGCTCTCCTGCCGAGATGAAGGGACGGGCGGGTCCCGCGGCGGCCGGACAGGCGGCGGACCAGTCGGAGCGGAGCCAGGCAGAGCCGGTGCCGCTCCTCGCCCCACCTCTGGTCCACTCTTGCGCCCCTCGAGAGACGCGGATCCAGCGGACCCGGCCGCCGGCGGACCCGAGCCCTGTTCACGGGTCTCTGCGGTCGGGCGGCCGGCCGCAGAGATTAGGCTCCACCCACTACTCCATACGTCATCACGAGATTGCGCGCCATGAACACAATCTGCAGCTCCGATCCTATACAAGTTTGGCGCTTTAGCGATATTTGACTGACGCACGCACACCTCTTGTTATTGGCACAGTTACAGAGCATATATAAACAACGCTGGGTTTAGGAGGGTTATAATAACGTAGGTGTCAGTTTATATATTTATTCGAGAGGATTCACGAATTACGACTCAAGGATAATTATTCAAGAATGGCTGAAGCGCCAGACGTTGAGTTTGACGATATCTTGGAAATGGAACTCCAAAGAGAGATGGAGCCTGAAAGCGAAGATGAAATGTTTGATGATGACATCGTTCCATTGGTTCAGCTGTTCATGTGAGTAAATTAATAAAACATTGTATGAGTGTATTTGTTGTGAGTTACCATAACTGATAACATTCTTAAGCGAGTAATAGGCCTATCAAAATATGAAAGCACAAGTGTGACATGCACTTTTTATAGGGTTAAATCATGTACCTAATTCTGTTATTTGGAGCTTAGTTTATTCATTGTTGAGAAGAGTTGATGTGAGTAGCAATGTGATTGTTCGTGCAATTTGTGCAAGTGATATATAAGTTATGGAGAATATTTGCCAGGGGGGGGGGGGGGGGCGTTTTTGCCCCCCCCCCCCTCACCCCAGCCAATGGCGGGTTAATGTGTGTCACTAGCATCTGCATTTTGCATATTTTTATCACCTAGCAGACTGGTTATTGATCTAACTTTTTGGAAGGATTCAATCACAATTCATTTAGGAATATGGAGGATTCATTCACCATTTGATTAATGAATAACCATTTTTAGAAATGATTCTTTCCAATTAAAAGAACCAAACCATATTTTGCTCAAATCACATTTATTCACCATTGGGCATGGGCATTAAAACAGCATTGCCGTCTTTTTTATTCAATCAACATTGTTTCTATGCAGGTTTTATTTCAATCATGATTCATGAGTACAAAATCTGGTGGTAAATTGGTTCTTCTTTGATTCAAGAGATTTTGATTGAACGAATCCAATCGATTCAATCAGAGGCGAATAAATAACCAGTACACATTTGCAGATTGTGTATATTCCCTTACCCATTATTAACCTAATGGTTTTCTCTTCTTTCCAGGATGCATGCTGAAGGTGAAGACCAGCTTGAGAAAATCCGGGATTTCTATGAAGAGGTTGTTCCAGCTCTCACTGACGAGCAGTACAAAGAACAGTTTCGACTGACAAGAGATGCTGTCAGGTGTGTCCTGGATGCTGTGGGCCAGGATGATGACCCTGACTCCGAGATTCCCCTGGAAAAAAAGCTTCTGCTGAGCCTTTGGTATCTGGGAAGTGTCATCAGCTTCAGGAAAGTAGCCATGGTGTTTGGTATGTCGCTGGGCGCTGCGTGGGTTGCTGTGGACGAAGTAGTAACGCTTTTGGTCAGCTTGCGATATCAGGTCATTGCACTGCCTTCAAAAGCGCAGTTGGAGGACGTCATGCGCCGATTCGCTGAAAAGGGGTTCCCTGGAGCGATCGGCGCGGTTGATGGCTGCCACGTCCATGTGTGTCGGCCAACCGAAAATGAACATGCATATGTAAACAGGAAACATGTTCATGCCATTAACTTAATGGCGGTAGCAGACGACAGAAGCCGATTTATTGACGTGTGCGTAGGCTGGCCGGGCTCTGTACACGACTCGAGGGTCTTCAAAAACAGCCCGCTGGGTCTGAAGCTTGAGTCTGAACGGTATCGGGCTGAAACTCTGCCGGAAAACAGTCACATTCTCGGAGATGCGGCGTTTCAGTTGAGCACATACCTGATCACACCGTTCAGAGAAAACCAGCTGCGAGCCCAAGTTCCAGGGGACCCGACCCCAAGGGAAAAGAGGTACTTTAACTTCAAGCTGTCGGGTTCGCGCGTTGTTGTGGAGCACGCATTTGGCATGCTAAAGGGTAGGTTCCGCCGGCTCCACTACGTGGAAACAAAGTCTGTGCAGAAAGCAATTGATATCATATGTGCCGCATGCGTTCTGCACAACATGTGTGTCGCCAATGATGATGAGTGGGAAGTGGAGGCCAATCGGGAAGTCGAGGCTGATAATGTCGAGGCTGATGACGCGCGTGTGGCTGCCGACGGCGCAGCTGCGGTCCAGAAACGCATTGCACTGGTACGGCAGGTGTGGGCGCAGCAGGTTCAGTGAGGCATCGAACTACACTAAGTGGGGAAGGGGAGGTTGCGTGATTATAGCACATTAGCTGGCGTGCTGAACTGATTGTCGAAATCGGTTGTCTGCGAAACTGGCGTTCACTGGTGGCATTTCCCAAATATAACATCAATTTCAGTACTTTTGGCGATTAAATGTGTGCTATTGCTTATTGTGCAATCGTTACCGTGTCACTGTCGTCCAGTTGCACCTACCCGATTATCCGTCGCCACTCTAGCCGACTCGTCCTACCCTCTAATATCTCGATCAATTTGCTTGTGATGTGAACATGTCTGCAAAGGCGTTTGTGGGCGGGGCTGCCACTTCGCATAGGTGTACATTGGCGGATTGTGTATACATCGGAGAATACAAACTGTTTACGTTTCTGGTGATAGTTGTGCTGCAATTATTTAGAAATACAAGTGTTTGTTAAAGCATACTTTGAGGTTACAGCATTACTGTTCGGGTTGAAGGTAGTCGTGCCGAACTGCCGACGAAGGCGAAATTGCAAAATATGCATGACCATGAACGGTTTCAGCACCATCGGCATACGGCATCAACACAGTACTAAACCAATATGACAATGTTTTGTATTTAATGAACGTGTAGCTTTCGCATTCTTAACTTTGATGCACACAATCGTAACTACATATAAAATACAGCCTAGTCTAATACACAATAATACACAATAATAATAATACACACAATACATACAAATATTCTAAGAAACTTCGTACGTACGCAGATAAAGGGAAAGACATGTATCTTGGTTACACAGCCGTGCACGAAGCTCAACGTTATATACATGCGAGCATGAAACAGTACAAGTCCAGTATTTACTTTTCACTCGCCGGTACGGTTACGTCTACGCTCGTTGATCATCTCACGTAACAGCTCAATGCGCTGTTCCTCGAGCGCTAGTCGTCTCTCTTCGCGTACCGACTTCAGTCCATAGTATTCCGTCTCGCGTTCCTCTTTTTTCTGCAGGTATGCTGCCATGTCCGCAGTCACTTCCGGCTTGCGCTTGCGTTTCCGGCAAGTGGGCGTAGCGTCGCTGCAGCTTGATGTTGGAGCGGATGTCTGGTGGGATGTGGGCGTGGCGGGAGTGGGAGGCGTGTTTTCCACGTTTTCTACATGTGGCAGAGTCTCGACGTCCGGGAGGGAACTTCTGACTCCCTTCGGGGCTATGGACGGATCGTCGCCGAGGATCCGCGCCATCTGCTCCTCATGGTTCCACGCAGTTTTTGATGCCGCACCTCGGCCAGTTTTCTTGGTGCCACCGTTCACTTGCCGGCGTTTAAATGAAAACAATAGGCTGTTCCATTTCCGCCGAACTATTTCCCTTGGCAGCTTGAGGAGCTCCCCAATGCGGTCCCAGTGGCGGGTCTTTTGTTTTGCTGTCATTGTTTTAAACCTCGGGTAGGCTTCCTCCATTAAATCGAGGATCATCTCATCCACTGATCCCTCAGCACCGTCACCCACCTCACCCACGTCCCACGCACTCCCGTCCTCCACCGTGCTGCAGGTCACGGAGTGATCATCGCACACCTCCGGCTGTGCGAACTGACTGTTGCACACCTCGCAGATGTACAACTGCTCCGGATACTGGCCGGTGCAGGCCTGCTTCTGATGTGACGCGGCAGCAGCCTCGTCACCAAAGAGGGTTTGGCACTTGGAACACTGGAACAGTAGTGTCTCCTCCTGCTGAACAGTCCTGAAACACAGCACAACAAGTTGTAGGATAAATTATAATACCAGCTCCGTTGGGTCAAATACAAATACCATTAAAGCACCGTGTTCGGCGATTAACAAGCGAGCGCGCTCTGAGTGAAGTTAAAACGGGTAGGGGTTTGCACGTGCGCACGCGGCATGCACCCCACCTCTGACATGTGTAAGGCTCTTAGCTAATGGGCTTCCAACTACACACCAAGTTTGAAGGCAATCGGTCCAGCCGTTCCCGATGTAGTGAAAAGGGGCGTGCACGTGCGCGGTGCGCGCGTGCAGATGTACCCCACCTCTGACATGTGTAAGGCTCTTAGCTAATGGGCTCTTAGCTAATGTGCTGCTAACTACACACCAAGTTTGAACGCAATCGGCCGAGCCATTGCCGAGTTCTTGCGAGAAAACTATTCCTGACACCCCTTACGCGACACGCGCCACGTGCCGTGGTGAGCACCGACGTGAGTCGGCACTGGTCACAAACAGGGTAGGGGAGATGGGGCTACTCAGCAAAGAAGACCGCTTGTCAATCGGACGTACCTCGGACCCGACCCGACACGGGTCGGGTCGGGTTGGGTTGGGCCGCTCATACTCATATTTTTCCTATATACCACGGAAGAACTCGCTACGCGCTCGCTAGTAATCACTGTTTGATTCATGGAAAACAATTTTGAGCAATGATTCTATCAGATTACAAAAATACAACCATATTTTGTTCAATTAGCGTCCCAAAATATGTTCGTTTGAGTAGGAAATGACGCCCAAATGTGAAGAATTGTCCACTCTTACTCTCCACTTCAGGAGTGAATTTTCCACTCCCGAATTATGAATGGATATTTATTCTGACATCAAATATTGACTTCTGGTGGTTGCATGCATGGGTGGATAATCGTTTCAAAAGTTGGTGTGGCCGGCTGCTATCCAGCCGGCCGACAGTTTGGACCTTTCCTACCCGAGGCCACTTTCATATATAGGGTGGGTGTGTGGGTGTGTGTGTGTGTGTGTGTGTGTGTGTGTGTGTGTGTGTGGGGGGGGGGGGGGGGGGGGGGGGGAAGGGGGGGGGGGGGAAGAAGTGCGGTCGGAAATATTTTTAACTCAATTATTTCCATGCAACGCTCATAGGCGTAATATTCATGAGTTCAGCAGAATCCCATTTTATCTAGTGTAAACTTATCGCTCAGTATACGGTCATTTTCAACTACGGGGGGGGGGGGGGGAGCCTGAGGCCGGAGATATTTCAAACTCAATTATTTTCATGTACCGCCCATAGGCGTAATATCAACGTTCAGCAGAATCCCTTGGCTATGTCCCTGACCTACCCCAATGTCGAATTTCTCCCCGGATTTGGGCCACTTCGTTTTGCAACCACACAATTTTTAAGATTTACAAAATGAGGTTTTCAGCTTCCTGACCTTTAAAGATATCGAAGAAGGATATATGTCATTTTAAGCGTGCATTAGACTTCATGTCTTAGGGGGGGGGGGGGGGAAGAATATAGTTCCCCCTCCCCCCTTTGACCGTCTTGGGGGCCATGGCCCCGTTTGCCCCCCTCCCCTGGATCCGTCTTTTGATTTGATTCAGTCAACTGGATCAAGCTCTGGAGACCTCACACCCTCAATCAGAATACAAAAGAGTAGAAAATGCATACAAGCAAACAGCAACTTTGCCAACCATGTTAGGACGTCTCAATCAGACTTAACTTAATGGATTGTGGTAGCAGTAAATGTTGGGTCAGGTCCGATTATATTATCAGTGACATCATCAAACCTGCAGACCAACAACTGTGATAGTAACCTTGAACTTCCATTGCTACAAACCTGGGCGTAGGAACCGGGGGGGGGGGGGGGCGGTGGGGCCGTGGCCCCGCCACTTTTCGGCCATATTTTTTGCTAGAATCTCTCCTTTTTCTTGAAACACAAAATTGAAGACGGCAAACGATTCACCATGACGAGTAGAGTCCAAATCTTTAAAGAAATATATTGGGGGGGGGGGGGGGGGTATATTTCCCTGAAGATGAGATCAAAGTTTGTCTGGCCCCACCACTTTTGGTGGCGTTCCTACGCCAATGGCTACAAACACGATGGATTGACAGGTAGGGTAAAGGTCTGATCTCTGGACACATCCAAAGCTCAGACATTTCATGCTATCATAATTCAGAATGTAGCCAATACTGACACATTGTTAACATTCTGTAGCATGAAAGCCTGACAACATGAAGTGTCAGTGATATTACAGCATCTTACCCTACCTTAGCCCAGGATCACCGATTTTTCCACTCCCTATAATAATTTTTAGTCTCACCTTATCACTACATAGGTACCCTGGCAACAAAACCCAGAATCAATTCAAGTCCTGACTGGACCAGCACTGGCATGGTATCCATTACCATGTGCCTATCCAAGACCTTACTTAGTCTATTCCTTAATCATTTGACGAGACCGGGACCTACAGGCAGTGTTGGAAAAGAAGACATTTCTTGGTCTTTTGGGGGTCCAAAAGATTTTGTTCTCCTTGAATTTTTCTTCTTCTTCATGCATTGTTGCCCACAATTCCAATGATAATTGCACATATTAAACTAAATTTGACTTTGCAAATACACCACTGTGTCTACAGTAGAGTATTTGCAAATTTGTCTGTTCTCCACCTCAAAATTTTTGTTCTCCGGGACCAGGACCTGAAATGAAAATTCCAACACTGCCTACAGACAAAAAGAAAGCAGCCACTTTGGCTTGTGTCTATCGACCACCTTCATCAAACCACGCTCAAATTCAAGCGGATTTCAACGATTTAGAGGAACAAATCCAACAAATAATTACGGCCTCCTCATCTCACCGTATCATTTTAGCGGGTGATCTGAATTCAGACCCTCAAACAAATCCAGCAGCAAATGAAAGGCTTCGGGAATTAGAAAGGTACGGGCTGAACTGTGTAGTACGCGAACCTACCTTTTATCGTGACCGTACGCGCTCATTACTTGATGTTGTGCTGATGTCTGATTCGTTGTGTAACGACCAATCACTAACAATGTGTTCTGTCCAAAAATGTGATTACGCGAGTCACCACCGTCGCGTATGTGTGGGAGTAACGGTGCCCCGAGCCAGACAAAGGGCGCAGTACAGGACGGGCCGGAGATGGCGAACATTCGATAATGGTGCGTTTTTGACTGATGTAAGGAACATTGGATGGCACTCTGTTGTAAAACAAAATGAAACATGTCAACAGCAGTGGGAGGCTTTTTCAAATACGCTTAACGAAATGTTAGACTTCCATGCTCCTATCAGAAAATTTAGAGTTCACAACCCCCGTCCCCCACCGGTTTCGAATGAAACCCTCAATCTGATGAAGCAGCGCAAACGATATAAAGAAACAAACGATCCAGCGTATCAGGAAATCAACACATTAACTAAACGGGCGATTCGCAAAGACTGTCGGGCAGATATAGCAAACCGCGTCCACAACTCAACATCATCGTCATTGTTTCAGAAATTAAAATATGTAATTGCACCTAAACGTGGATACACAAAGCAACCGCAAAATTTAACACCAGATGACCTGAACGATTACTTTACAGCAGTAGGTACACACACTAGAGACGAGGTGGTTGCCGACTTCGACCGTTCGGGCCGAGAGAAGCTTTTTACTCGACTACCTAGGGTCAACGCTGGGTCAATGAGGCTCACACCAGTCACGTTGACTGAACTAAGGTGTGCTTTATTTTCACTACCCAACAAAGACTCTTCAATAGAAGGCGACGTCCCAATCCAAATTTTAAAACTGACATTTGATGCAATTGGACGCTACCTTTTACGTATCATTAACACTAGCTTTGTCTCTGAAACCGTGCCCTCTGCCTGGAAAAGGGCGACCGTCATTCCTCTATTTAAAAGAGACGATCCATCAAAAGCATCAAATTTTAGACCTATCACGAAAGTTCCTGGTATATGCAAAGTAGTAGAAAAGTTAGTACAAAAACAGTTGACAAGCTACCTCCAGAGCCAAAATCTATTGAGCGAAGATCAACATGGTTTCTTGCCGCAACATTCGACATGTACCGCCCTATTGACAATGACTGACGAAATTCTCAGGGGCATGGATCGATCCCAAATTTCCATATTGGTTCTCATTGATTTGAGTCGCTGCTTCGATGTTATTGATCACAAAACGCTCATTAATAAATTAGAATTGTTGCAAATTTCATCAGGCTGGTTTAAAAGCTACCTACACGGACACGTACAACGGGTTAAAGTAGGGGAAAGTTTTTCAAAGCCACTTCCTATCACAATTGGGACTTTCCAGGGTACTTGCCTCGGCCCATTACTGTACAACATTGCTAGCAACGATCTCGCATGCCACATTCCAGCTAAAATCAATGGCTTCAAGGTCACATCAGTGCGTTATGCCGATGACACACAGCTCGCTGTCACAGGCCCTCGAGATCAAATTGGGGAACTACAAAGGAGCATGGAAGAGTTGCTAGTAACGATGTCAACGTGGTTCCAACAACATGGCATGAAGGTTAATGCGGCAAAAACTGAATTTATTTTGTGTGGAGACAGGAGGCAGTTAAAGCGTATTGCGCAGCCCCCATTATTTTATTTTATGGGAGAGCAAATTCAATGTTCCAACAAAGTCAAAAATTTAGGAGTGGTGATGGATGAAACATTGTCATGGGAATATCATATAAAAAACATCACTGATCGCTGCTTTGGAATTTTGATCGGATTAAGCCATGTAAAGCATGCCTTGCCCGCTGAAGTGTTGCCGCGCATTGTCGATTGTCTGGTGCTATCACATGTGAGATACTGTGTACAAGTGTATGGCAGTGCCAGTGTGACGTCTCTTAAGAACATCCAAAAAATCTTAAATTTTGCCGCACGAGTCATATCAGGACGCAGGAAATACGATCACATCTCTGATGTATTGCGTGAATTAGGTTGGCTAAATGCGTTAGATTTAGTAAAATACTCTGACTTGTGCATGTTGCATAAGGTTATATCTAGAGCGAAACCTTCGTCGTTGGCGTCGCGCATCCAGTTCAACTACGAAATACTGGAGCGTGATACCCGACAATCGAAACATCTAGCCTTGCCTCGACCTAGAAACAATCACGGAAAGCGCACATTCTTGTATAGGGCTAGCCATTCATACAATGCGCATATTTAATCTCAGTGTGTTCTGAATGCAGTGTCGCCCATTAGATTTTACACTTGCTCAATAATTGTACGATGTCGGCAAAACAGGGCAAACTGTTTTAGCTCACTTTTTACTGTTTTAGCTCACTCATTTTTATGCTCATGTATGGAAGACCGAAGAATAACCCTGTCGTGTGGAACGGTCTGTTTACGTTAATACATACATACATACAGGCATCAGTGCCTTTCCAAATCCTGATAAGTGTAGGTAAGGTAAGGTAAGGTAATCATAAAGCTGTCGCGGGAGCTTCCATATGCTGTAGAAATCAGTGATAATCAAACGATTCACAGCACAAATAATAGGTGCTTCCCACTAATTTATGTGTCATTTGATAGAGAATAGCCTAAATAGTATATATGCATGCACCCATCACAATCTAACAACAAGAAACACTTAAAATTAAAATATTTAATGGGAGTGTGTCTACTGTTTTGTATTACCAGCAACATTTTTCCTATGATAAGTAGCAGTTGTTATCACGTTTTAATGTGATAAAATTAATATATAGGCCTCAGATAATTGAAATTTCGCTTAAATTGTTACAATTTACTTCGGTATAAATATCAACAAAGTTGTTTTCACTATAAACACAAAATCGAAATTGGTGCACGTAAGACAATCAGCAATACGGTTATTGTATACAAACAGTCAAAGCAGAACCGGGGCTCTGTTCGAAAGCTGCTATCAGCGCTCACGAGCTGTTTGTCGAAATGTGATTGGTTTACGCTATCGATACGTTGGCAAGTTTGCATCAAATTCTAGTGGTGGATGTAGGCTGGTGTAAACCCGGTAACTTTGGTCTGCTTACTGGCTTCCAGCCCTCTGCTGGTGTAAACGGAATATCTTGGCAACTAGGGTTATACTGGAGAAATGCAGCTATGGATTAATTCAGAAAAATCTGCTCTACAATCCCATGTGCCTAACTCCATATGGCCAATGTGAGTAGACACACTCCCTTTAAGGAACTCACCGGAGCTTCCGACCTCAACTACAACTCTTGGTTGCTTATCCTACACAAGGTTCGGAAGTCAGCTTTTTATCTCAGATGGCGATTGACTAGTTTATACAAATGATGTCACAAGTGCTGATTGGTGCAGAATCATTCCATACGTACTAAGAGGTAGCAAAATATGGAGAATATGGGAGTCAAAAGAATTCTGACAAAGGCAGACAGGAGATATTTTAGGCAAGGGTAAACACAAATTTGCTAGGTTAAGTATTGTGTTTTTGGCTTCAGGCCGAAGGCCTAAAGCCTAAAGCACAATAATTAACCTAACAAATTTGCTTTTACTCTTGCCTGAAATAGATTCCTGTGAAACACAATCGCACAAACACCACAACAATTATCAGTAGGTTACCCTGCAACGATTATCAGTAGGATAGGTTAGGTTTGGTTATGTTTTCATCTAAAAACACCAATGACATCATAAAGGATACAATTCACATTGCCACAATTTGTTTACATTCATTCTTCAGTTGTCAGTTGCGCCAGAAACGTGCTGAACTGCATCAGATTATCTGGTGAGTTTGTTAAATAATGTTGTTTTTAATATTTCTAGGTTTTATGTTATGCTGTGTGAATGCATACATACTATTTAGGAAATTATCTATCAAATGACATCTATATTAACGGGAATTAGTAAGAAAAAATATAATTGTAACTGGCTATCTCAATCTCTCCGCAATGAGCATCGCCTGACATCAATTTAGAATGTTAACAACTAATCATAAGATAATAAATCGGACAAAATGTGACATATGTACTTACGTCATTGTTAACGCTGGGAAACTACAACTTTATTGTCTTCACGGCATATAAAAATACATGTCTTCTTGGTGGGTTATGGCGCGTGCCGAGACTCGAGCGTCCTACTCCTTTGTTGTCATTCGCCAAACTCCAATGGTGCAAAGACGCATCCGCGCCAGAAATGGCTTTTATTTTCTCGGCGGTCGCTGCGGCTGACTTCTCATGGCCGCAGGAATCGCTGGCGGCCGCAGCCGTGTGACGTCATACTCGTCACCCATCCCCACCGTCCCTCTACCCCCACGCCTGCTGGCCGCAGTGGCCGCAGCGACCGCAGCAGATTGCGGTGCCCGTGAACAGGGCTCCGGTAGACCGGCGGCGGACGCCGGTACACCCCGCCCCGGCCGCCCGGGCGGCTCCCGGCGCAACGGGCGTGCGCCGCCGCCGAGAATCCGCTTGAGCTGCTCCTGATCCCACACGAGGATGTTCGTCCCGTTCTTCTCCTTCCTACAGTAGACCAGGCCACGTCGGCTGAACACCGAGGCGACCTTCGCTCCGTTTTCGGGCTTCCTCGCGTGGAGAAGTGAGTTGAAGATTTGTTGGCATCCCGGGGTGAGCGACTCGTTTATGAAGAGTGCTGCCATCTGTTGGCCGGCGCACGCATCACCGCGACCCGGGTCGGGGCGCCCTGGGACACCGCGCCGGCCGAACAGGCCGAAACGCCGCTCGAAAATGTCGTCGCGAACGCGCCGTTTGATGAATTTGACGAGCACCTTGTTGTTACTCTGTAGGCGATGAGCCACCTGGATATCAGCCGTCGTGAGTTTCAGATCAGGAAATCTTCTGTTGAGCACCTGGACAACCCTTGCTTCTATGTTCTCGTCCCGGACGCGAGCTCCAAAATCGTCACAAGTGACAATTAATGACGATAGACGGCGATTGAGATCGATGCCCTCCAGCCGCTCCCTGAGCTCAATACTTGCCTTCTTCTGTGCCCCCACCACGGCGTTTAGTCTCTGAATTTCCAGGTCCTTTTCCAAACACTCAGACTCGACAATATCTAATCTTTTTGCCAGTTGAGCAAATTTTGCATCAAAAGCCGCGATCACCTCTCGATTGCCGGCCTCGATCAAGCCCTGGATCGCGTCCAGGGTCACGGCCGGCTGCTGAACAGCGGGCGACTCAACCGGTTCAGGTCGGCCGCCTCGGGCGGCGTCTCGCGGCGAGTGAGACCTCCGGCCATGGTTGAGACGCTTCGCTCGCTTTGTTTGAGCTTGCCGAGCCATCTCCGGCATCGATATCTGGCGCTTCCGCCCTCCCGTCGCACTGTCTGTTTCGGAAGCCGGATGACACTCCTGGAACAGCGGTTCACGGTCGGAATCACGTTCCGAGTCGGTCGCCATAGTCTGGAGACTCTCACACACTCCCGAACTCACAACTCGCCTCACTCCTGCTCCAGAAAAAAGCCACGAAGCCAAGCCTGTTGCACTGAACCACAAAACCGCACAAATCAATGCTGGCCGTTCATAGCTACCACTGCCTGTCGACCGCTCACCCGCCCGCAGCGGAGCCCTCACTCGCCACACATGACCCGCGGCGCGGAGCGGTCCGACCCCTGCCGCGGTCAGGCGGCGACTGTTAAGAGGCCCCATCTTGCAGACCCCATCGCGGAGGTCACAGGGGCCCCTGTAAGCCAGAGGGGTTCCTATGGAGGTCAGAGGGCAAGGGCTCCGCCACAGGTTTGAAGTTGGGGACATGGATTCATGAGCTAAACGAGATATAGGGCTGAGTATATGGGATATGGTGGGAACCGGGCTCTAACCCTACGTCTGACCGGGCCTCATATCACGCCTTTGCCAGCACCGGGCCCCTGCCTCGATCGGGCCTGACCAAGACCGGACCCCTACCAGAAATGGGCCTGTATCAAGAATATGCAAGGACCGGGCCCTGTTGTGACCGAACCCTCGTCCTGACCGGGCCCCATATCACGCCTCTGCCAGCACCGGGCACCTGCCTCGATCGGGCCCCTACCAGGAACCGGCCCCTATCAGGAAGGGGCCGTATCAAATAATTTGCAAGGAGCGGGCCCTGTTGTGACCGGGCTCTCGTCATGACCGGGCTCCATATCACGGGCGAGCGCGGCGGCAGGGCGGGCGTACTTTCTGCTTCTTAAAAAAGCTGAGCGACTTATACATGCGCATTACTGCTAAGTTGCAGTGGCATGGCTGTTAATTAACCACAGTCCACACAGGCACGTAGCCAGGATTTCGTCCAGGGGGGGGGGGGGGACGGCACCTCGGAAGAGCCCTCTTCCCGAGCGTTGAAAAGGCCCCCTTCCCAAGCGTTGAAAGGGCCAAACAAAACGGATGAAAAGGCACGTTACAATGATGGAGAATGCAGTATGGCAGGTATGACATGGGCCATACCATCTTTTAGGAGCTGGAGTTAGTAAACTGAGAGGTCTGCCATTTCAACTTTGGAACCAGCGACACCAGTTTGGAATCAACTATACAAACTTCGAATATTTTTAGGTCCAAGCCCTGGAACCCTTAAAGGGATATTGCCACCTCGCAGGCCAATATGGAGTTGTTCAGAATCAGAATCAGAATCAGATTTATTAAGAACATTTCCAGTAAACTGGCTTTTCCATGTTCCTATTACAAGAGGACATGTCCAAAACTTATATCGCATCACGCATCAGATATCATCCTACATCACATAAAATACATCGTCGTTTGAGTGCAACACACCACAGAAATCACACTTCATCAACGCCACAACCACGCCTGAGGGCTGCGTCTTGGACATTCCATTGTTTCAGGGCTCTATATTGAAAAGAACGGCGCGCCAGCTCTGTTCTCACCCGCGGTAACTGCAGGAGGGGTGCCCCTGATGAGCGTGACGTGCGGTTCGTTACCTGAGTACGGAACACGATCAGAGCTTTTAAAGCATCTGGCGTGTCCTCCCTAGCAATTAACCTATGGATGAGGGCAACGTCAGCAGCCGCAATCATGCCCTCTATATAGACGGCCAGCCGAGCTCGGAAAGAGTGGCCGAAATATGGTCGCGTCGTTTTAGGTCCGATACAATGCGTGCCGCAAAATTGATCACTTTCTGCAGCCGCGCTCTCTGAGTGGCACAACCACCTCCCCAAACACACGCACAATATCTCACAAGGGGGAAAACTAGCGTCTCGATTAAAAATGCTCTGAGCTCACGAGGCACTTTGCTACGCAGCTTGCACAGGCCCACGAGCACATGATTGCAGCGCTGCACATTCATCGTCACATGGTCTTCCCAGGTGAGTGCAGGATCGAGGACCACGCCCAGTACTTTGACTTTAGGAGCGGATGTTAGAGTGTGATCACCAAAACGGATAGTGATATCTCGAGTCCTCCTGCTGCGCGTTTTGAAGAAGAGGAACTCGGTTTTAGTTGGATTAATTTTAAGGCTGTTTTGAGTGAACCATGTGAGAGCAGTAGCCAATGTGCTCTCTATTCTGGTTTTGAGTTGTTCGACGTCACTTGGTACTTCAGAATCGATAAATTGAGCATCGTCGGCATACAAAATTATTTTCCCATGAGTGATATGTGATGCAAAATCATTAGTAAAAATCAAGAACAGTACTGGTCCTAGCACCGAGCCCTGCACCACACCGTGAGTCACAGGCAGAGGTTGTGGTGATCCCCCTCGAACAGTCTGGGAGCGATCAGAGAGCCAGTCCCTAAACCAATGGCTGTCAACCCCGTACCATCCTAGCTTTTCCAGAAGCATACCATGTCGCACACTATCGAATGCCTTAGAGGTGTCGGCCGTCACTAAAGAGGCCACGCGGCCAACATCGATCTGGTGGGTTGCGTATGCGACTGCGTCCAGCATGGCATGCTCCGTGGAGTGTCCCGGACGGAAACCGTATTGCTGCGGGCACAGTATGTTGTTCTCATGTAAATACGTCACTACTTGGGTGCATACAATTCGTTCACATAACTTTACCAATACCGATAAGATGGACAAGGGTCTATAGTTGTTCGGATCTGAGCGGTCGCCTGACTTAAATGTTGGCAGCACAGTCGCCGTTTTCCACATGTTCGGTACCTGGCCAGTCACAAGCGAGCAGTTAACAACATTAAGCAAATGCGGTCCAACTACAGGAAACGTCATTCTCAGCATCTGTATCGTGACGCCGTCGGCACCAGATGACCGCGACACTCCCATCCGTCCCAGGGCAACCGACAGCTCCGGCAGCGTAGCAGGAGCCACCCGGAACGCGCTCGCACACACTCGGGGAGGGCGCGGCCCAAGAATCTCTCCCTCGACCGCGGCCGCAGCCAGTGACTCGGCCACAGCGGGGCCGACCGAGGCGAAATGGGCATTGAGCCTGTCTGCCCACTCGCGTGTCCCCTCTGCGGGGTCTGCTGCGGTGCGAGTCGGCTTCTTACCCGCCATGATGTACCGCCTTATGTTAGGCCAGGTTGCTTGTCGGCTGTTCTTGAACGTCGTCTTGAAATATGATGAGCAAGCACTGTACTGAGCGCTTTTTACGGCGTTTCTGCAGGACCGGTACCTCTCACGTGAGTCTGCACATGGATTCGCATCCGTGTCAGTGCGTGCGATATTCCTTTCTTTCATCTTATCTCTAAGGTCATCGCTTTCGGAGAGCCAGGGGCACGGTGGGTGACGGACTCGGATGCGTGTGAGCGGCATGTGCTTGTCAATGTTGCGGTTCCATACGGCGAGAAACTTGTCGAGCTTTTCATCTGGGCACGTAGAGTTATATACAGGAGTCCAGTCATCTATGAGCATATCCAGCCTGAGTGCATCCGGACAGAGTTGCCTGGTTGCCCGGACGGTTATATCAGTGGGCCGTCTTCGTACACGGGCTCCCTTGACCTGCGCAGTGATCATATCGTGATCGCTGATATCGCATGTGATCACCTTCGCGTCGCTTGTCAGGTCCGGGGTGTTGGTAATCAGGTGGTCCAGTAGAGTCGGGGTCGGGCTGGGATGTGTCGGCGTGTTTATCAACTGCGACAGGCTGTACTCCGTCAGCAGCTGCTGGTAAGCCGACACACCCGGTTTGTTGGTGCTCATCAGGTCAAAGTTCGTGTCCCCGAGCAGGTAGGAGGGTTTGTTTTTGGCGAGCACCTGTGTGAGCTGGTGGCTCAGGTCCTGCAGTGACGGTGAGACTGTGGCACTGGGTGGTCGGTATACGACTCCGATTATGATTGGTCGGCGGCTCACGACCTATACCCACAAACACTCAAGGTCAGAGTCGGTGGATTTGATCGAGAGCCTCTCGACTGCGAGGGAGTCTCGGAACAGGATGCAGACTCCTCCACCCTTTCGGACGGGCACCCGGTTTGGTCTTCCCCTGTCTCTCCTTATCATTGAATACCCGGGGAAGATGAGGAAGCTGTCACTTATGTCAGATGTCAGCCATGTCTCCCCCACGCACAGAATGTCGATTTGGTGCGTCGCCAGCAGATCCCTCACATTGTCCAGGGATGGCATGATAGATCTCACGTTTAGGTGACTTATAGTGAGAACGCCGTTTCTGTCATCGGTGGTGTTGCACGAGTTAGTTTGCCGCAGAGTCAGCCGTGGCGGCTCCACCAGGCAGCGGGTCACGCAGCCGATCCCCGGTGCATATGTGACCCGGTCCGTGGACGGTCCCGTCCCGGCCGAGCTCGGCCGGTACCCCACCTGCACTTGAATGGCCTGGCTCTCGGTCCGGGCGGCGCTCGGGCCCTGTGCCGGGGCTGGCTCCGCACGGCCGGTCGCTGGTGCGTCAGATCGGACCGAGCGGTCGCCCCGTCGGTGGTCCGTCTCATGTGTCGGTTGGCGATCTACACGACGGGGCGACGAGGCCCCAGCGCCGGGAGCAGTCGGCTGGACGCCGCTCCCTCCGCGCCCCGTACCGGTGGCGCGTCCATGGCTGGCAGTGATGACCCCTGTTCCAGAGGCGGGTTCAGAGCCGGTGAGGGGGATCAGAGCGAGGCCGTGGTTCAGGCGTCGTTGATGTTCATCGTCGATGGCGTGACGACGACGTGCCTGAACGCGGTGGCCGGCTCTTCTCCCCCTGCGGTGCCGCCTTACGCCGCCACTGCCCGGGAGGGCACCGGGTGCCGAATGATGTATGGCACCGGGCGGCGGAGGGTCGGCCATGTAGTTCCCCGGTCCGGTGCGCGGGCTGGTGTCGGCGCCGACGACGGTAAACTGGAGACGGTAGGGGAGTGCCCGGCCTTGTGATTGGTCGAGACGGCGGTGGTAGATTCTTCCGAGAACGGTATAATATAGTTTCGGCGAGCGAGGCCCATGGCCAAAATTGACAATACTAATCGAGGCTCAAATATAGAACACTAAAGAAAAGAGGCACGAAAATCACTTCGTGCAGTCCACAAACACTACCTGCTAACACGAGACAAATCTTGCAGATGGCCAACACTTAAAACCGCACGAAATCACTAGAAAACTGGGGAGCGACTCGAGGGGGCGGCTCCCGGTGGAGGCGCTCAGCTCCTGACTCGCATTATTCCAGCTCAGCATTATTTGTTGGTGTGTATCGGTAGATTAAACTTTAAAGGGAATAGTGCACCTTGGGAAAAGTACGTGGAATGATGTAAAAGAGTGTCCTGATTACGGTTCTGGCATTCCTTTTTGCAAAAAAAAGTACCGATTTGTCATTGGAAAAATATTGATATTTATACATGTGACGTCATAATAATCTTGCGTCACCAAAACGAGTTGTGACGTCATACCGGCAAAGTCGATCCTTGAATCAGAATATGTAAGCAACACTAACAACCTCGTTCGCTGGTTCGCTACTCGCGAGTATATTGGTCGCAATTGAAAATGTGTGAATGTTTACACTATGGCCTTGTATGAGTGGAGTTGGAGTGGCGTTGCGTGAACACATATCCATAATTTTCATGTACATAAATAAATGTGATATACCTACCCACAAATGTGTGCATATGTGTGTTCATCGGTGTGTGTGTGGTGGATGTAAATCAATGTGTGAATATGCAGTTAATATTGCAGCTACCGGTACGAGCCACCCATCAAAAGGTGTGCCTTTTCAAGACGAGTGTCGACCTTATTTTCAATTGGAAATCCAATGAAAATTGACAAAGTTATAGCCAATAATATTTCGAGCTAAGCGTCAATTCAACGTAAACAAAAACAAACTTTGTCAAAATTTAATCAATATATTGTATGAACACCGACCAGCCACCAATCAACAAATGCGTCTTATCACGAAGCATCTATTTGTAATTTTCAATTGGAAATCGGTTCACAATTGACGGAGATAATTACTTAAAACTAACCACATGCAGAATGTATCCCTAATGTATTGCAGTTACAGGTGCTTGTGCTTCTATTGCGGAGAATATTGCAGCTACCGGTACGAGCCACCCATCAAAATGTGTGCCTTTTCAAGACAAGTGTCGGCATTATTTTCAATTGGAAATCCAATGAAAATGGACAAAGTTATGGCCAATAATATTTCTAGCTCATCATGAACACATGATGTGTTTCGGTGGCGGTCGGTTCAAATAGCGAAAACGAAGTGCGGTAGGAATACTAATGACGTATGCGAAACGTCACAAGATTTGTCCCTTTAAAATATAACCAAATATACCCAACAGTTTTTTTTGCGTTGAAACTCAGCAGCTAGGTCGTTTTGGAAGGGAAAATGTCAGATTTGGAGATTTCTCAGTACTCCCGACGATCTAGCTATCTCAGTTAAACACTAATGTTAAAGGTCCACTATTCCCTTTAAGCGTGTCGGATATCACCTGCAAAATTTGGTTCCCGAAACTCTCCCCATTAGATAAAAAAAATACATTTGCACCACTCATGATTGGCACACATTCGTAAAATTGGAGTCGCCTCATTCAATAATAGGGAAACCTATTAACGGTTAGGATGCCGAAGTTATGTGAGCGGTCAGACGACCTCACCGTGCGGCGAGTGGCGAGGGCTCGGTGGGGAGGGGTGGAAGGGGACAGCGCGAGACAGCGCGGCGGGGCACGGGGAAGGGGTTACGACGGGACCGGAGGACGGTGGACAGAAGCGGTAAGGTGTTTGTCAGTCGACAGCGAGACCCGGTAGAGGGAGGAAGGGAGTGTCGGGAAGTGAGATTCTCCAACAACGGTGGGATTCGTGGTACCGGTGGAAGTTGGAGATTGGAATCATGACCGGTAAGGACACTGTTCTGGTTACTTTCTGTATTAAGCTGTCTTGAAGGCTCACACTATCACTGATCTTCTGTGTAACGTTTGAGTCGTGGTACGGTGTTATGTGTGCTATGAATCGCGCTATTTAGCTGAACAGGAGTCAGATGTGCGAACATCGGTAACACATGAGGACGAAATGCGGACCGTGTTACTCACCATGCACATGCAGCTGATATGTGTGGGTGTCAGGGACCGGTAAAGCATGCGGCTGATATGCAGACCGTGTTATTCCCCACACATGCGGCTGATATGTGTGGGTGTCAGGGACCGGTAAAGCATGCGGCTGATATGCAGACCGTGTTATTCCCCACACATGCGGCTGGTATGTGTGGGTGTCAGGAGCCGGTAAAGCATGCGGCTGATATGCAGACCGTGTTATTCCCCACACATGCGGCTGATATGTGTGGGTGTCAGGGACCGGTAAAGCATGCGGCTGATATGCAGACCGTGTTATTCCCCACACATGCGGCTGATATGTGTGGATGTCAGGGACCGGTAAAGCATGCGGCTGATAGGCAGACCGTGTTATTCCCCACACATGCGGCTGATATGTGTGGGTGTCAGGAGCCGGTAAAGCATGCGGCTGATATGCAGACCGTGTTATTCCCCACACATGCGGCTGATATGTGTGGGTGTCAGGAGCCGGTAAAGCATGCGGCTGATATGCAGACCGTGTTATTCCCCACACATGCGGCTGATATGTGTGGGTGTCAGGAGCCGGTAAAGCATGCGGCTGATATGCAGACCGGGTTATTCCACACACATGCGGCTGATATGTGTGGATGTCAGGAGCCGGTAACGCATGCGGCTGAAACAGGAAGGGACATGTCAGGACAGGGCATGGTTATACAGGGTACATACAATAGCCGTGACGGAGGCCACAGGGTACATACAATAGCCGTGACGGAGGCCCGCGCGGGGGCGTCGGACCCGCCCGGCACGGCGTCGGGTATCGCGCCATGGCGGGGGGGGGGGGGGGTAGATAACAAAAGACGAAGGGGGGGGGGGGCGGGGAGAAGGGCAGATAACAGGGGAGAGAGGGGTGTGGACGGGGAGAGACCGGAACCGATCACTAGTGTGAACGCGACAGAGGACCTTGCGAGTGGAGGGTGCTGTGACAGTGAGTGGCGTGCGATGGCGGGCGACTGGCCCGGGTTTCCACGTGGCGGGTGGCACCCATGCGAGACCGATCCGCATCTTCTTGACATCACGAGGTCTCTGCTTCAAAACAGCCTGGCGCCAGCGTCGCGACGCGCATATGGCACTGGCTAGCGTCACTTCATAGCATTCTGTCGACGATACAGGCTGCCCGTCGTACCGGCGAGTGACAATGAGAGCGGCCATCATGAATCTTGTACTGAGCACAGCTGGGACCAACGTTTTGGAGTCAGAACAAAATTGCCGATACCCTGCTTTAGGTGCTGCAGGAGTAAGTTTGAGCTTGAGCATACACGATTGTTGATCCCCACCATTCATTTCTGTTGCTTTTTAGAAATCCGCCGGTGGTGGCAATATCCCTTTAATGGGAAATAATGACCTTTCCCACAAAAATAGACTTATTACTTGAAATCGACAGACGAGACCAAAACATATTGTAAATTCATCACATTTTGCATACAACTTTCCTACCGAAATATATTTCAAGTTAAAGTTGATAAGCGTTCCACACTTATAACGGTCGGTACTCAGCAAGTACTCGGTAACGAATTCAGTAAATTAGCCTCCCTACGCATTGTTATTTATCATGAAGGTATGCAATATGTTTCCTGCATTCTATCTTTTGCGAATATGTGCCAAACTTTTATGAACAATCAACAAGCATTTGAAAAAGTGCATTGAAATCGGCAGTTTAGTTTGGCTCCGGACGGCGACCTATTTAGTGTATGTGATTAGTTGAGCTACGAGAGGTATTCAACGTTGAACAGATTGCTACAAAAGTGATTTTTGATTTGTCCAAACTTCCAACTTTAATTGTAAAATAGTTGTATTTCATTCTTAAATTTAGATCACATCATTTTTATACCATAACGGTAGCCTAAGAAACCGTTGCTAAAAAAATCAAAGGTCATTATTTCCCCTTAAAGGGACATTGCCACCTTTCTGAAAGTTGTCAAATATACGCCGGTTGTACCCGAAAATAGGAAGTTAAGATGCTGCTGAAAACGATGGTGATATGTTTTTTCTCGAAAACGACACTTAACTTGATAAAAATTAAGTTGTTTAAACTTTGGTATGATGACGTCATATTGAGCTCTAGAGAGCTATATAGAAATCCTTTACGCTGCCAAAGTATGGCACATTTTTTCGAGACAATTCTGGCGCTATTGAATACAAACAAACCAACCATTGAAACGTATGCGGTCTTCGTACACCACCGTCATACTAGGAGCAGATTTATTCTAAATGTAGTTTGATATTTGAGGCATCTCGATTTCGCTGAGAATTGATACACTGACCATATCCGATACGCTGATCACGAATCCAATGTTTTTGATCTGGGATTGTTTCGTACCTTACGAAATACGGACGGTCATACATACATACGAACAGGGACGTAGGAACTATGTTCAAGTTGGGAGGGGGGGGGGGGGGGGGGGGGGGGTCCGGAGGCATTCTGAAGTCGATTCTTTCCATGCAACGCCCATAGGCGTAATGGTAAAATCCAAAATGTTGGGGGGGGGGGGGGGGGGGGGGGGGGGGGGCGGCGGCGGCTGCCTCCCCCCTGTTCCTACGCCTATGCATACCGTAGGTCCGCCGGGTATCTCGATTTCGCTGAAAATTGGGTCCACAAACCATATCCGATGCGCTGATCACGAATCCAATGTTTTTGGTCTTGGATTTTCGTATCTTACGAAATACGGACGGTCATACATACGAAGGTCCGCCGTGTATCTCGATTTCGCTGAAAATTTGTGTACAGAGTACAGACCATACAGCATACTTAGGGACACTGATCACGAAATCTTCCGTTTGATAATTTCGATTTCTATTCTTGATGATTTTATTTCGCAGACAGTGTAATGCTTTCTACATTTATGTTCGTATCGCAGTGCAGGAAACAGTTAACAGTATCATACACGACATTGTGCCCACCCTTGACTAGCCAGATGCAACAACCTGATCAACTATTATCAAACCGAAATGTGCTTCCTTCACGAATAATGCGACAAAATGCATCCTTTGGTTACCAAAACCACACGACAGTGTCCCTATTCAGCCTTTACCGAGCAAAATAAAAAAGGGTACCGTACAACACAGCCATCCAGATTAGTTTAAATGAGAACGATCTGCTTCAGGCAAAAACGCAGGTGAAGGGAAGGGAAATAGGCCGGCGGAAGCGGGCGGCCACCTTGTTGCGCTCGGTCAGCTGGCCAGCTCTGCCTGCCTCCTCCGAGGGACGCTTGGCCGCTGAGCTCGGCTCCGACTCGGACTGGGGCAGACGCTTCTTCACTGCCTGTGGGTAGATGGGCGGTCAGCTCATGGGGGGGGGGGGGGGCTCGGGTCATGGCACGACCACACCAACATACAGTACAACAACCAGCGTACAACAACCAGGGTCAGACACAGCAGCAGGTCACAGGGGTCAGACACAGCAGCAGGTCACACGGGTCAGACACAGCAACAGGTCACACGGGTCAGACACAGCAGGTCACACAGGTCAGACACAGCGGCATGTCACATGGGTCAGACACAGCAGCAGGTCGCACGGCTCAGACACAGCGGCAGGTCACACTGGTCAGACACAGCAGCAGGTCACACTGGGTAAGACGCAGTGGCAGGTCACACAGGGTCAGACACAGTGGTAGGTCACAGGGGTCAGACAGTGGCAGGTCACACAGTGTCAGACAGTGGCAGGTCACACAGGGTCAGACACAGTGGCAGGTCACACAGGGGTCAGACACAGTGGCAGGTCACACAGGGTCAGACACAGTGGCAGGTCACATGGGGTAGAGATGCAATGGCAAGTCACAGGGTCAGACACAGTGTCAGGTCACACAGGGTCAGACACTAGTGGCAGGTCACACAGGGTAAGATGCAATGGCAGGTCACACAGGTTCAGACACAGTGGTAGGTCACACAGGGTCAGACATTGGCAGGTCACACAGGGTCAGACACAGACACAGTGACAGGTCACACAGGGTCAGCTGATGCAGTGGCATGTCACATGGGGTAAGACACAGGGTAACACACTTTCTGTTCAAGTGCACCATGTTATTGTACAGTATGACGTCACAGCATCACAATGGGTAACATCAGAAAAACAGAAGGCAATTGTGCACCATGGCAGCATTTCCATGTCTTCTGATGAAGCCTTTATTATTATAAATAGGTTAGGGTTAGGTTAGGTTGCATTAATACATCAGACAGCTTATTATCGCTGTAGGGTTAGGTTTTGTCTACAAGATGGTCTGGGGGGGTCTGGGGGGCAACAGATCCCAGTAGGACTGCAGCGCAGTGAGTGGATTGTTCAAATGTTGGTCCCTGCAACCGTAATTGCTGTAAAGGTTTAGGTCAGGTTTGATTATGTTATTATAATTGTTTCCTGACACACCCTGGTTAGATTTAACGGCTTCTTCAGCAGAAAATATGGAAATTTTGCCGTGAGGTGCACAATGCAGCTGCTTTTATGATGTTACCATATGCTGCCATACTGGTGAATTACACGGCGCACTGACAAGGTACCTGCCTTAGTCGAAGATTACCTACCTGTATCATTTTTGGTCAAAGAACCTTACATTTCCATAATTTATAATTTTGCTCACTGAACAATGAACATCATCACTAGCAAACATATTGATAGAACACCACTGGCGGATACAGTTGCAGTGGAATACCAGTGGGCATAGCCCTGCCAAATATGAAGAAGAAAAAATGTAGAAGAAAATTGGCATGTTTCAGCATTTCTATATACAATATAAGCAACTTTTATTTGGTGAAATGTGTTTTGAAATCCTCCTCAGGGTAACAGAAAAGTACAATCTCACCCTTGTAATTTTTTAATGTGTCAAACCCTTCTTTTCAATCTTAAAATAATGGCATGTGGCACATTTTCCCACTCAATGTTGTGCAAAGGTATCCGTCATAGGCGTCTGAATTACCCAAATGATTTATCCTAATGCTAAAAAAAAATACCTTTTGTCTGGCTTATGCTCTTGTGATATTTGTAACGATAATCACAGCATAATTAGTGAATACGTTGATAGGAAGAATAGGAATCTGTTGGGCCGTTGGCTGTTGGTAAATGAAAATAGCATGACGACTCACCTGCACAGATGGAGTTTCCTATTCACATGGTGTGGCCACTGCCCCACCAACTTTGTGTTATGCCCCACCAACTTTTGTCAGATTTGAAGGTTTCCTGGCATTAATATGGCAATTTTTCACCTCAATAATGTAAAACATCCGGCCAATATGGCATTTTGCCCCACCAACGTTTTCTGGGAAGCTCCACCCATGCTCACCTGTACAACCGTAGTAGAAATATTTGATTCGCCACACACAACAATAGGGCATTCGATGCATACCTGATTGGTCTTAAATGGAAATTATTGACTTAAAAAGATTAAAACTGGTCAAATGTTGATGACACGGCGTAACACATCAATCAACAATCAAACATCGCGATTCGCGATCATAGAAAAATCAAAGTTTGTTCTAAACAAGTACACCCGGGCCATAACGAGAGATGACGTCATCTCGGTACAAAACTCCATATAAGGGTGGGCCTTACTAAGGCCCAAATTTTAAAATCACAATTGAATTTCTCTTAGACACAGATAACTGAGTTTGTTTTTCAATGTTACCCCCCCTAAGTTTCGCTCTATGGCCACTAACTTAGCTATCTCAACTCAAAACTAGGTGTTAAGGTGGGAATGTCCCTTTAAGGGAATTGCGCCGCCGAACCGGCGCGAAGATTTTGAATCTTATGCCCTGGATATGCATTTTTTCTCTATGACCTCCACGTCTTTTAACCGCACTCAAACGCAAAAAAATAAAAACTTTTTTCTTCGTTTTCGTGAACTAATAGGCAATATAGTTCTCTTTATCACTTTTTTTTACCGCGTTCTTAACGCCAAAAAAAAACATTTTTAAGGAAGTTAGCAACAGCGCCGCGAAACGGTGCGAAAATATGATTTTGTTTTAACCGTATACAATTGAATGTGTACTGCAATTGCGCCTCGGAGCGGTGCGAACATTTTGATTTTATTCCCTGGATTCTTACTGTTGAAGGTGCTTGAGGTGTGTACTGTTTGAGGTGCTTGAAATTTGAGGGCAGTGTCATATGCTCAAAGTTGGGAAAGGGGGGGGACAAAAGACACTGCCCCCCAACTTTGAAGTTTGGGGAGGGGGGGATATGTCCCCCCCGTCCCCCCGGTGGCGGAGCCCATGTCAGAGGGGGCCTCTGAAGGCCAGATGAGGCCATCTGGAAGCCAGAGGGGAGGTCAGAGGGGGACCTATAGAGGTCAGAGGTGTGCCCCCTGGAGGCCAGAAGGGGTCCTTTGAAGGTCAGAAAGGCCCTGAAGGCCAAAGGGGTCCTATGGACGGTCAGAGGTGCCCCTGAAGTCCAGCAGCGGCCCTTTAGAAGCCAGGGAGAGAGGTGAGAGGAGCCCAATGGAGGTGAAAGGCCCCTTCTCAAATGGAGGCCCCCTCTCAAATAGAGCCCCCCCTAAATTTCGACTTGCGCCCCCCCCCCCTGACAAAAATCCGTGGCCGGCTAGCACATGTGAGTTTGCTTGAAATTTACCGCTGTAAGTGTACAGTGCACATGCACCTTGTTTTGTGAAGTGAGAAGTGAATGTAGAAGTTGACACGGGCAAATAACTTAGGTGCGTTCGGCTTGCCCAAGACGAGTTATTCCGCCTGTTCAATGCAACCTAAAATGAAGCTGAGTTCGACTCCA
>JAXIVJ010001740.1:120000-128292 GCA_036785665.1 Chirona hameri
GTATCTAAAACTTACGTGTATCTAAAACGTACGTGTATCTAAAACGTACGTGTATCTAAAACGTACGTGTATCCAAAACGTACGTGTATCTAAAACGTACGTGTATCTAAAACGTATGGTAAGTTAGCCTTGCACTGAATGCGGCCACATTGCACGGTGATAAGTGTTGTAAGGTTCCCAGACCCAGTGCCATTTCTTGCAGCCGTACTTTCTCTTTTCGCTTCCTTTGATGTCTCCGTATGTGGTTACCAGGTAATGGGGGACGTTTTCATTCATTACTATCAACGAAACTACGAACATCCGCATGGTTGTTAATCATGGGAAACAGCACATCAACTCCCCAACTCCCAACTGCCCAACTTCAACTGCCCCGAATGCGACCCTTGGACGTTTATCTAAGCAACTTCCCTGTATCGTTTCCCCATACACAGAGCGCGCACTCTTGAGCGCACTTACTTTGCCGTAGGCATGTCGCTTCAACATTATGAAACCGGCCTGCGCCTGCCCCGACCCAGCTCGTTGATAGCGTGCATGAGACCATGCCATTATGCCCGGTCCTGCAGCAGTGGGCGTTTTGGTACCGTGTGCACACTGTAGGGTGATGGAGCGGACCGTCCGCCCTGCACACCTGTACACCTGCACGGAGGGACGTCCTGCGGTGAGATGCGCCGCGGTGCTCGTGCCCCATCTGGCCCCATTGACGACGTAAATGGACGGCCGCGTCGTGCTGAGCTCGATGCTCGAACTGCGGTCTGCTGGCTGTGATATGGTGGTGGATTGGGTCGTTTGTAAGGTACGATCTCGGGTGGTTAATTTACTGGGTGAAACCAGGCGGGAAAATGATTGGTACGAGGCTGTTGCGGGCTGCTGGGATGCATCATATTGCGCTGTCGGTGGCGGCTCTGGTGGTTTATTGTGGCGGCTGGGCGGTTGTTGCGGCATATTGCTCTGTCGGTGGCTGTTGTGGTTTATTGTGGCGGCTGGGCGGTTGTTGTGGCATATTGCGCTGTGGGCGGCTGTTGTGGTTTATTGTGGCGGCTGGGCGGTTGTTGTGGCATATTGCGCTGTGGGCGGCTATTGTGGTGTATTGTGGCGGCTGGGCGGTTGTTGTGGCATATTGCGCTGTGGGCGGCTGTTGTGGTTTATTGTGGCGGCTGGGCGGTTGTTGTGGCATATTGCGCTGTCGGTGGCTGTTGTGGTTTATTGTGGCGGCTGGGCGGTTGTTGTGGCATATTGCGCTGTCGGTGGCTGTTGTGTTTTTTTTTGTGGCGGCTGGGCGGTTGTTGTGGCATATTGCGCTGTGGGCGGCTGTTGTGGTTTATTGTGGCGGCTGGGCGGTTGTTGTGGCATATTGCGCTGTCGGTGGCTGTTGTGGTTTATTGTGGCGGCTGGGCGGTTGTTGTGGCATATTGCGCTGTCGTGGCTGTTGTGTTTTTTTTTGTGGCGGCTGGCGGTTGTTGTGGCATATTGCGCTGTGGGCGGCTGTTGTGGTTTATTGTGGCGGCTGGGCGGTTGTTGTGGCATATTGCGCTGTCGGTGGCTGTTGTGGTTTATTGTGGCGGCTGGGCGGTTGTTGTGGCATATTGCGCTGTGGGCGGCTGTTGTGGTTTATTGTGGCGGCTGGGCGGTTGTTGTGGCATATTGCGCTGTCGGCGGCTGTTGTTTTTTTTGTGGCGGCTGGGCGGTTGTTGTGGCATATTGCGCTGTGGGCGGCTGCTGTGGTTTATTGTGGCGGCTGGGCGGTTGTTGTGGCATATTGCGCTGTCGGTGGCTGTTGTGGTTTATTGTGGCGGCTGGGCGGTTGTTGTGGCATATTGCGCTGTCGGTGGCGGCTCTGGTGGTTTATTGTGGCGGCTGGGCGGTTGTTGTGGCATATTGCGCTGTCGGCGGCTCTGGTGGTTTATTGTGGCGGCTGGGCGGTTGTTGTGGCATATTGCGCTGTCGGCGGCTCTGGTGGTTTATTGTGGCGGCTGGGCGGTTGTTGTGGCATATTGCGCTGTCGGCGGCTGCTGTGGTTTAACTGTATTAATCATTATTGGCACTTAACGTACTATCGCTCAATTTATTTGGGTGTGTTATGAAACAGTACAGTCATCATGGGTTGCAATCGGGAAGTGGCTGAAACTCGGACCTGGAATTTTTGCAGTCACCACACACTGGCACTGGGTCGTTCAAGCCACTCAGCCATCTAACGCCCTCGTAGTCTGGCACCGTGGCCTCATACGTCACGATTGTGCTCAAGAGTTACATTGGAAATAAGCAGTTAATCAGCAGAAAATAAGCTGAGTGTCAGCGGTTGGTTGGTACGGTCGCCTCCGGGGGTTCCCAGATTGCCATTATCACCAGAGAACTTGGTAGCGTAGTCGAGAGACCCCGTTCCTGTTGCATGATAATGCGAACAATGTCATCCTCAATGTCATCATGTAATAATCATGCAGATCCATTCGCCCTCATCAGTAGCTGCGTGTGCTAAGCCAGCGTTGGAATTTTGGCCATTTTCTGGACTTTTGAGGTCCAAATAATTTTGCTCTCTTCATTCTTTTCTTCTGGAAATTTGCTGTCTTTTCACCTGATCTTACTGACATTGCAGTTCAAATAAAATCAATTTTCCTCATAACGATTTAATATATATTACAAATCAGGAATTTTCTAAATAATATAATAATCTGGCCGGGGTGGTCCAGTGGACAACAGACTTTGGTGCAGAGACCGCACCAACTGTGGGTTCGACTCCCACCTAGTCACCCGCGTTGGTGTCTCGTCCGACCCGGTGTGGCCCTTGAGAAATGCCTCGTAAACCTAATCCCAGAGAGGAGCAGAAGGAGCGCCTCCTGTAAGTGGGCGAAAGGCCCGTTGGGAGTGTGATGAAATAAATTAAATCTTCTTAATAATCTTAATCATTTTAATTTTCAAACAATAACATTTTACCCTCCACCTATGGATTTTGCTCTCCGGGCCAGGTCATGAAACAAAAATCCAACACTGGGCCGCCGCCTAAGCCTGCTGTCACCATCACCATAACCGATCACTGATCACTAATATACCGATCACTGATCACTAATCACCGATTACTGATCACTAATCACCGATTACTGATCACTGATCACTGATCACCGATTACTGATCACTAATCACCGATTACTGATCACTGTTCACTGATCACTGCTCACTAATCACCTATTACTGATCACTGATTACTGATCACTGATCACTGATCACTGATCACTGATCACTGATCACCAATCGCTCATCACTGATCGATCAGATATCAGTGCATCTCCCCATCTGAACGGTGATCTGTTATCATCACCGTTTTCCGCCATCGCCTTCACCGGTCATCCGGTCTGTGGCGAGGTCTCCTGTGGGCTGACGCCTCCTGATAGGCTGGCTGGCCCACTGTAACGGTGGCGAGATGGAGCTCGGGGGTCGCTACTGGCTGGGTCGGAGGGGGCCGCATGTAAGATCGGGTCTGTGGCGAGGTCTCCTGTGGGCTGACGCCTCCTGATAGGCTGGCTGGCCCACTGTAACGGGTGGCGATGGAGCTCGGGGGTCGCTACTGGCTGGTCGGAAGGGGGCCGGCATGTAAGATCCGGTCTGTGGCGAGGTCTCCTGTGGGCTGACGCCTCCTGATAGGCTGGCTGGCCCACTGTAACGGTGGCGATGGAGCTCGGGGGGTCGCTACTGGCTGGGTCGGAGGGGCCGCATGTAAGATCGGGTCTGTGGCGAAGTCTCCTGTGGGCTGACGCCTCCTGATAGGCTGGCTGGCCCACTGTAACGGTGGCGATGGAGCTCGGGGGTCGCTACTGGCTGGGTCGGAGGGGCCGCATGTAAGATCGGGTCTGTGGCGAGGTCTCCTGTGGGCTGACGCCTCCTGATAGGCTGGCTGGCCCACTGTAACGGTGGCGATGGAGCTCGGGGGTCGCTACTGGCTGGGTCGGAGGGGCCGCATGTAAGATCGGGTCTGTGGCGAAGTCTCCTGTGGGCTGACGCCTCCTGATAGGCTGGCTGGCCCACTGTAACGGTGGCGATGGAGCTCGGGGGTCGCTACTGGCTGGGGCAGATTACGTTTCAATTTCGGCCGGCTCTGCGGGACATTGGATGACAAAGTGCGCTGTCTTAATGTAGGTGGTTATGTTTTATTTCGCTCGGTGTGTCTTAGATGAGATCCTGCTGGTCTTAGGAGGTTATAGAGGCTCTCTGCTATCTCTGATAATTACAAATGAGTTGGTTAAACATACCATAAGCTATAATTTATTGGTAGCTATTGTGTAATTATTTACCTAAGTAAGACTTAAGGGTCATACTTTGTTTTTTATTTTTGTTCATTTTTTTGTACTTGTTAGTCCTATATTTTTCGAAGTTTTCACAAACCTGCACCACTCACTGAGGATGGCGCCACGATGAGCGCTTAAATATTTGTTTTTACCGTTTTTTACACTTTAATGTACTCTTGAAAACTTCGAAAAATATAAGACTAACTAATTATTTACCTACTTTTTTCGCAACGAGTCGGCAGCTTTGCTGTTGGCGAAATCAGCTGTTTGCGTATTGATCACCAACCAGCGGTTGCCAGGACAACGTACTTGCTTCTTTAACTCTGATGGCCAATGTGAGGCTTGCGGAAGATGACAACCGGATATTGACCGTAGAGCAGTCAGCCAGCGGGTCCCGGTTCTATCCCAGTTTTTGTCTCAAAATGGCTTGTCGCGCGCCCTGCAGACACGCTTGGCAGGACATCGACGCCGCCGCTGCGCGGTATTTTTGCCACGTAGGCACCTCGTTATTTATGATGAATGGCGGACAAATTGGAGGCGGGCATGTTAGGAGCAGGCAGACCGCTGCCAGCCAGGCGAAGCAAGCCGGTCGACGCTGGCGGCGTCAAGTTGCCTGTCGGTAGGTTTGTGCTGCTCGTCTGTGGTCTGTTTGTCTCTAGGGTCGCGCTCGGTGCAGATCTGTAAGGTTAACGCTTGCTCTGACTCCAATATTTTGACTCAGACTGGACTCCGACTCAGGAGGGAATAAAAGTTTTTTGAGTCGCCTCGGCTAACTTTGACTCCAACGTTTTGACTTCGACTGGACTCCGACTCAACGAGGAAGTTTTTGAGTCGCCTCTGCTCTGACTCTTTTTCCTCCGGCTCAACGCTGACGCACAGCCAAACGTCTAGTTAACATCTTCTTAACACCTCTGTCTAGTTAACATCTTCCTAACACCTCTGTCTAGTTAACATCTTCCTAACACCTCTGTCTAGTTAACATCTTCCTAACACCTCTGTCTAGTTAACATCTTCCTAACACCTCTGTCTAGTTAACATCTTCCTAACACCTCTGTCTAGTTAACATCTTCCTAACACCTCTGTCTAGTTAACATTTTCCTAACACCTCTGTCTAGTTAACATCTTCCTAACACCTCTGTCTAGTTAACATTTTCCTAACACCTCTGTCTAGTTAACATCTTCCTAACACCTCTGTCTAGCTAACATCTTCCTAACACCTCTGTCTAGTTAACATCTTCTTAACACCTCTGTCTAGTTAACATCTTCCTAACACCTCTGTCTAGTTAACATCTTCCTAACACCTCTGTCTAGTTAACATCTTCCTAACACCTCTGTCTAGTTAACATCTTCCTAACACCTCTGTCTAGTTAACATCTTCCTAACACCTCTGTCTAGTTAACATCTTCCTAACACCTCTCTGTCTAGTTAACATCTTCCTAACACCTCTGTCTAGTTAACATCTTCCTAACACCTCTGTCTAGTTAACATCTTCCTAGCACCTCTGTCTAGTTAACATCTTCCTAACACCTCTGTCTAGTTAACATCTTCCTAACACCTCTGTCTAGTTAACATTTTCCTAACACCTCTGTCTAGTTAACATCTTTCTAACACCTCTGTCTAGTTAACATCTTCCTAACACCTCTGTCTAGTTAACATCTTCCTAACACCTCTGTCTAGTTAACATCTTCCTAACACCTCTGTCTAGTTAACATCTTCCTAACACCTCTGTCTAGTTAACATCTTCCTAGCACCTCTGTCTAGTTAACATCTTCCTAACACCTCTGTCTAGTTAACATCTTCCTAACACCTCTGTCTAGTTAACATTCTTCCTAACACCTCTGTCTAGTTAACATCTTCCTAACACCTCTGTCTAGTTAACATCTTCCTAACACCTCTGTCTAGTTAACATCTTCCTAACACCTCTGTCTAGTTAACATCTTCCTAACACCTCTGTCTAGTTAACATCTTCCTAACACCTCTGTCTAGTTAACATCTTCCTAACACCTCTGTCTAGTTAACATCTTCCTAACACCTCTGTCTAGTTAACATCTTCCTAACACCTCTGTCTAGTTAACATCTTCCTAACACCTCTGTCTAGTTAACATCTTCCTAACACCTCTGTCTAGTTAACATCTTCCTAACACCTCTGTCTAGTTAACATCTTCCTAACACCTCTGTCTAGTTAACATTTTCCTAACACCTCTGTCTAGTTAACATCTTTCTAACACCTCTGTCTAGTTAACATCTTCCTAACACCTCTGTCTAGTTAATATCTTCCTAACACCTCTGTCTAGTTAACATCTTCCTACACCTCTGTCTAGTTAACATCTTCCTAACACCTCTGTCTAGTTAACATCTTCCTAACACCTCTGTCTAGTTACATCTTCCTAACACCTCTGTCTAGTTAACATCTTCCTAACACCTCTGTCTAGTTAATATCTTCCTAACACCTCTGTCTAGTTAACATCTTCCTAGCACCTCTGTCTAGTTAACATCTTCCTAACACCTCTGTCTAGTTAACATCTTCCTAACACCTCTGTCTAGTTAACATCTTCCTAACACCTCTGTCTAGTTAACATCTTCCTAACACCTCTGTCTAGTTAACATCTTCCTAACACCTCTGTCTAGTTAATATCTAACACCTCTGTCTAGTTAACATCTTCCTAGCACCTCTGTCTAGTTAACATCTTCCTAACACCTCTGTCTAGTTAACATCTTCCTAACACCTCTGTCTAGTTAACATCTTCCTAACACCTCTGTCTAGTTAACATCTTCTAACACCTCTGTCTAGTTAATATCTTCCTAACACCTCTGTCTAGTTGACATCTTCCTAACACCTCTGTCTAGTTAATATCTTTCTAACACCTCTGTCTAGTTAACATCTTTCTAACACCTCTGTCTAGTTAACATCTTCCTAACACCTCTGTCTAGTTAATATCTTCCTAACACCTCTGTCTAGTTAACATCTTCCTAACACCTCTGTCTAAGGTAATATCTTCCTAACACCTCTGTCTAGTTAACATCTTCCTAACACCTCTGTCTAGTAACACCTCTGTCTAGTTAATATCTTCCTAACACCTCTGTCTATTAACATCTGTCCTAACACCTCTGTCTAGTTAACATCTTCCTAACACCTCTGTCTAGTTAACATCTTCCTAACACCTCTGTCTAGTAACGATCTTCCTAACACCTCTGTCTAGTTAACATCTTCCTAGCACCTCTGTCTAGTTAATATCTTCCTAACACCTCTGTCTAGTAATATCTTCCTAACACCTCTGTCTAGTTGACATCTTCCTAACACCTCTGTCTAGTTAATATTTCCTAACACCTCTGTCTAGTTAACATCTCTAACACCTCTGTCTAGTTAAAATCTCTCCTACAACCTCTGTCTAGTTAACATCTTCCTAACACCTCTGTCTAGTTAACCTCTTCCTAACACCTCTGTCTAGTTAACATCTTCCTAACACCTCTGTCTAGTTAACATCTTCCTAACACCTCTGTCTAGTTAACATCTTCCTAACACCTCTGTCTAGTTAACATCTTCCTAACACCTCTGTCTAGTTAACATCTTCCTAGCACCTCTGTCTAGTTAACATCTTCCTAACACCTCTGTCTAGTTAACATCTTCCTAACACCTCTGTCTAGTTAACATTTTCCTAACACCTCTGTCTAGTTAACATCTTCCTAACACCTCTGTCTAGTTAACATCTTCCTAACACCTCTGTCTAGTTAACATCTTCCTAACACCTCTGTCTAGTTAACATCTTCCTAACACCTCTGCCTAGTTAACATCTTCCTAACACCTCTGTCTTAGTTAACATTTCCTAACACCTCTGTCTAGTTAACATCTTCTAACACCTCTGTCTAGTTAATATCTTCCTAACACCTCTGCCTAGTTAACATCTTCCTAACACCTCTGTCTAGTTAACATCTTCCTAACACCTCTGTCTAGTTAACATCTTCCTAACACCTCTGTCTAGTTAACATCTTCCTAACACCTCTGCCTAGTTAACATCTT
>JAXIVJ010001742.1:0-45000 GCA_036785665.1 Chirona hameri
TCTATTATATTTTTTTTTTCTCTCGAACAGACAAACTGCAAATGAGTAAGCGTAAGATAATTTGCCATTTTTGCAGGTTTTTGTAAATTAGCCTTTGGCGCCCCTGTAAACCCATGGCACTCCCCCTGACGGTGAAAATGTCGCCCCCCCCCCCTGGGTCAGCCGCCCCCCCCCCCCCCTATCGAGAAAAAAAAAATCATAGATCCGCCCGGAACACGTATACTTAACATAATCACCTACTTAACAGCTTGAACTTATAATATTGAAACTGTTGTTGAAATGATTTTGTGAAGTCCTTATGGGCATGAATCGTTAAATTTTATCGCAAGTTAAGTCACTTTTTATGGGCTTCATACGGTTATATAGAAAGGAAACTGTGCAAAGTTTCTACTTGCAGCGAAGGTCTGAAGGTCGCTAACCTAAGTTTATAATCTCAGCTCTTCTGGTGACTTAAAATGTCAGCTCGGCGTTTTTTTTTTATAAGGAAACACAAAGTCTCATCGCCTAATCAAAATCTTATGGTCTAATCCCATCGTTATCACAAATTAATTGCGCTAGCGAGTCCCTTAAAATGACCCATTTTCACAGTGTTCCTTATATTAGATTCTCCTCTACTTACAGCTTGTACGGGTCTGCTGTTCCGTACCCTAACGGCATATGCAGTTGCATTTCTCTGTTGATTTTGGCCAGCACCAGCAGTGTCTCCAGCTCTGCCAGTCTCTGATCTGAGACCCGCTTTACTCTGGAATCAGAGAGCCATGGGTCAACAGTCGGTACAGTTGGCCGGAGGTGCACTCCTCTCAACAATCACAGGTCAACAGCACACGGAGTGCCGCCGGTTAAAAAGCACAGGATGTCTGCCACGTCTGGACGCCTCCGGTGGTCATGTTAGCAGCATGTGACGCCTGCAAACATAAACACCACTGGTTTGGCACCAGTGGTGTTTATGTTTGCCACCACCATTGCCACCACCATTGCTGTGGCATTTCGTTTTCAGTTTCACTTATGCTACGAAACCACGAAGGAACTTAGGAAATGGTTCTTATGGTAGGATGATCTTAACTAACAGTGTTTTATGAGTTTATAGCATCGGTAAAATATGTTTAGGAACGCTTGCACGATAAACTTCAACCTTCAAATCTAACGAAGTTGGTGAGGCAATATACAAAGTTGGCTGGGCAAAATAATAACATTGGCGGGGCCACTGCTTCACCATTTGAATAGAAAACTCCGCTTCTGGGGGATAGTATACCAAAATATGTCAACTTCGAATTAAAATGTATCATTCAAATGCGGTTTGCAATGCAAACACCAGGGTTGGGAAAAGTTGCCGTTCTGCCAATCTAATCGGCAACAAATCTATAGCCATCGGTGGAGTAATCGGTGACAAATCTTAGACAGACAGGTAGGTACCACACCTTTGCAAATTATCACCTCTCTCATGATTCTCGCACCTAGATATCATTGAGTTTCCCAATGGAAATCATAGCTCTAAATAATGTTTTTTCTAATGTGAAAACCAACTTTCGGTTAATCCTGCAGCTCCAAAATAATCCTGCAGTTATAAAATAATCCTGCAGGTAAAAAACATAAGCAAGCGATATACAACGAGTTCGTTTGTTCACGGAACAAAACATGCGCAATAACAGCAATAATGAGCACTGTGCGCAACCCGGCGGCTGGGAAACGGCACGTGAACGCCACACGCTATTCAATGACAACGGAGACAGAATGACAGTGTGGCTCCGTTAGGCTCCGTTCAGATATGCAAGTACGGGACAGAGGCTGTCCAGCGGGGCGATAGTGATTTTTTTGTTGCGCAAGATTTGTATGCGGACTGCGGCTCGCAGGGGGTGACACCGCTATAGCCACCTAGTTTGAGCCGATGCTTGATGTGACGTCACTGGAAGCAGAGTCACGGCATGTCACGGCGCGTTTCACAGCATATCCGGCAATTCAGTGGGGCAGAATCATACAATTAAGCATGTGCTAGGAATTAATGGGCACTGATAATTCACCCGCTCGTCTTCGTGTATCCCTGGCCGTACGAAACAGCGAGCTGTAACTGGCGGCTGACTACGTTTGCTGCGTGAGCGTGGCGCCGACGAGGGAGCCGGCTACCGCCAGTGACGTCATCCGTTGGTCTGCCGAGTTCAAGGTTGAATGGCTCGTGTCCTGACCAATTCGGTCGGCTGCCTACTAAGTTTACATACCTTCTGGCTTTCCATAACCAAGCAAGTAGAGCACTTTTGAAACTCCACTCAATGCCGTCTGCTTTAGGCTTACCCATTGATTTGCAGTGTGAACTATATGACAGACTTGTAGTTCCAGTCCTCCTCTATGAAAGTGAAGTATGGGGATTGAAACATGCAGAGCTAATTGAAAAGTTGAAAGAATTCCTCAAAAAAGTGCTCAAGGTAAACAAATACACTGCAAACTGCATGGCATATGGTGAGCTTGGTAGGCACAAAGCTCGGATCACTATTAAAAAACGAATGCTACGCTTTTGGATGCACTTGCAAAATGGAAATCAGCACAAGCTATCAAATATACTGTACCGCCTCATGGATAAGCTTAGCGGTGATCAAAACTTATGTTTAGATTGGATAAGGGATGTGAAATTTACCTTTTGATTCAACAGGATTCAGCTACTCTTGGGATAGCACGCAGGTTGGAAACTCCAGTTCGGTAAATGTTGTTGACAGACTTAAAGATATTTATATGCAGCACTGGGTTACCGAGATAACTGAAAACAATATGTGTTATAATTATAAGTTAATAAAAGATAGACATGAAATTGGGCCATATTTGACAAAGCTAAATGATAAGATAAGAACAGTAATGACTCCATTTAGGCGTGGGAACCATAATCTGCCAGTCACTGCTATCCGTCAAAACCATGCATCTGAACCGTGCCCAATCTGTCCACTTTGCACTAAGAATAGTCCGGGAGACGAGTACCACTATGTCCTGGAATGTCCTTTTTTCGATGATGAACGTACACAATCTATTCCATTGTATTACAGATCTCATCCAAATATATTTAAATATTAGCAGGTATTCAATGCAAAAAAACGTGAGACTTTTATACAGACTAGGGAAATTCCTGGCTAGTGTAATGAATCAGTTTAAATTGTTGTGAATGTACATTTCAAAATGGTCTCAGTGTATGTTGTATTTAATTAGGTATATGTATAGGTTGTGTGCATATCAGGTATGCATAGGACCTTGTGCCAAATCGTGCATGAGTGTTCTACTATGAGTGTATGAGTGTATGTATGAGAGTATGAAGTGACTGACATTGTTCATTACGTTGTTATATGAATGTTCAACATGTCGTTATGAGTGATGCCCATACCCGGGTAGGGGTCGTGGTAATACATTCAATTAAATTAAATTCAAAACTAAATATGTGCAAGTGTTGACATCAGGATCTTGCTTTGACGTATGGGTGTTCTTCAGAGGATGTGGGCATGGGTGCCAAATACCTTGGTAGTTGTGGCGCTGTAAACCCCACTGATTTGCCTGTGTATGTGCTTAACTTCACTTAAACTTGGCTGGGAGGTACAGGGGCGCAGGAACTATGTTCAAGTTGGGGGGGGAGGCTTTCTGAAGTTGATTCTTTCCATGCAATGCCCATAGGCGTAATGTTAAAATCCAAAATAGGGGGGGGGGGCGGCTGCCCCCTGCCCCCCTGTTCCTACGCCTATGGGTAGGTACAGAAGCGTCACTTTTTTATGCAATTTGGTAATATTTGACCTAAGTAGTGTGCGCGCTATGTACAGTATGACAGCATATCAGTCGGGGAACACTATGGTCAAATTGTCTATTTTTGGAAAGTTTCCATTTTTTGGAAATTACTTCTATAAATGGGGACGCACTTTCCAAAAATGAGAACGCTGATGACGTAAGCGTTCCCATTTATGGAAAATATCGGGGGTCCCTAGCTTTCTAGAGATTTCTGCATTTCATGTCTAAAAAGTGCGAGTTTTACCTGGCGGATTCGGATTCTGCAGAGTGATGTGCGTCTTCTACCCCTTGAAGTAAACAAAATCCACCCTTGAAGTCACACTTTGTTTTGCTCAGTTACATCAACGTCTGCTAGACATTGAAAACAAACTCTGGGAATATTCACTTTTTAGAATATTTAGGAAATATTTGGCGATGAAAGAGCATTTGTATTATATGCAGCATATTGTGTTTAGTGATGGCATGACCTAGCAGAGTCGGTTCCCATTACGAATCGCCATGTTCAGCCGATTGTGGCGTAATGTGGTGCTGGGTTGGCAAGGCATGTGGTGAGACTAATAGATATTTTGTGTGATTTGGATTTGTTTTATATGTCTAATTGTGGTCATTTAGGAAAAACGAGTGCTCATTTCCCATATATATCATAATGGCTGTTCCTTAAACGTAATATTTATTTAATAACATCGTTATTTATGTTGGGGTTTCACACTTTGTGTTGCCATGCTCAATGGTGGATATAATTTGGAGTGATATATTTATATGATTGAGCAATATAAATTAATTTGTTAAACATATAAATAGTACTTCAGTGTTTGAATTACAATGTTTGCCCAGCTTTTCTTGTATATATGTATGACTGTGGTAGACATGGCAGAATTTGGAAAAGATGGAAAGAGCCTTACCACTGACTTCACATGGTCTATGAAAAACTAGAGAGTTAAAAGCAGGGAAAATGACTTCCTACTGGGCCAGTATGCAAAACGCGGCAGAAACCTCAACAAGATATTTGGGGCAGCCCAAATCCTGTCCCAAATGGGGAAGCAAGCTGCCTCATTTCAGTTGGGGACACTATGGTAAAAGTTTCTATTTTTGGAAACTTTCCCATTTTTGGAAAATGTGTTCCCATTTCTAGAAGTAATTTTCAAAAATGGAAACTTTGGTGGGGTGGGGTGCAGAGTGAATCTGAGGGGCCATCTGATTTTTTTGTGTGTGTTCTATATTCATTTTGTGCTTTCAACGCCTATGTTATTGTTGACAACCTTTGACTTCAGGAACATATTTGTATGCTGGTGCACAATATGGCAGCACGTTATGATGCCATAGTACTATGTGACAGCAACATTTGAATACCTTACCAGTAAGGCGCCGTAGTCGGCGATGAACGAGCGAGCGCGAAGGAAATGTATGGTGAATTTCAACTCGATAGGGCAAGTAGTTTCTGAGATACAAAAAAAAGGTGCGCACGTGAGCACGTGCAGAGGCACCCCAGTGGGGCGTATGAACTATGTTCAAGTTGGGGGGGGGGGGGGGGGCAGGAGGCATTCTGAAGTCGATTCTTTCCATGCAACGCCCATAGGCGTAATGCTAAAATCCAAAATGTTGGGGGGAGCGGCTGCCCCCCTGCCCCCCCCCCCCCCCCCCCCGGCTCCTACGCCTATGCACCCCACCCCTGACTTGTGGGAAATTGGTGGCTGGAGGTCCCTAACCATACACCAAATGTGTACACAATCGGCTCAGTCGTTCCTGAGATATATAATAGGGGTGTGCACGTGCGCACGTGCAGACGCACCCACCCATGACTTGTGGGAAGGCGGCGGTGGAGGGTCCCTAACCACACACCAAATTTGAACACAATCGGCTCAGCCGTTCCTGAGATATAGAATAGGGGTGTGCACGTGCGCACGTGCAGAGGCACCCCACCCCTGACTTGTGGGAAAGTGGCGGCTAAGAGGTCCCTAACCACACACCAAATTTGAACACAATCGGCCCAGCCGTTGCGGAGTTTTTGCGTGAAAACAATTTTCAACACCCCTCACGCGGCAGCGCCACGTGCAGTGGTAGTGACCGAAATGAGTCGGCACCGTTCTCAAACAGGTTTGGTTGGATGGGGCTACTCAGAAAAGAAACCGGCTTGTCAAGGGGACGTGCAGTTGCAGAGATATTAGCTTCTCAAAAGCGTTGCCACGGGCCGGGTCGGGTCGGGTCGGGCCGGGTCAGGCCGGGCCGCTCATATTCAGATTTTTCCCATATACCACGGAAGGACGAGCGAGCGCTTCGCGCTCGCTCGTAATTACCACAAATTGACTCCAGTAGTCGTCGCACTCTAAAACCCCAATCAACAAAACCTATGTATAGGCCGGTTCGCACCAGGAGCGGAACGCAAGAGCGGAACGTGAGCGGAGCGGAACGTGAAAAGATAAAAACCGCTAGAACCGTCCGACGGGCCACCATCAACGTACAATCTGGCAACAGCGTAAGGAACGCTCATCTTTTCGAATGTGGGTTCGATTCCCCGTGCCCGCCGATTTTCGACTTAATCGTTTGTAATACTTTTATGTAGCGGAATATGCTTTTTAAATCAACGTTTTCAAAAGTACCATGACGGGATAAATCAAACTCCACCGAGCCGAGCAGTTCACACGCGGCAGTCGGGTCCAATCAAGCAACAACATGCTAATAGAGGCTAACGCCCGGTCGCTCTGTGGCCCCGCCCTTCACTCCGGACCCACCACTCGCAACTGACCGGTCACGGGTTGAATATGGCCGGTTCTAGGGTCAGTCAGGGCGGAGCTAACCTCTGACGTCAGAGCATAGCTCCTCCCTTTCGCGATAGCATCTGCTCACTGACTGAATTCTCTGCGCGAGTTTTAACATTACGAGTGAATGGAAAGTGTCCTATATTTTTGTTTGACATTAATCAACCTTAGTAATACAAATTGGCGCAGGATCTGAAACGTCCATTGCGAAAAATGCGTTGATGCCAGTTTGTGCCTTCAAAAGTTATCGACGAAAATTAGGGTCCCAAGCAGTCTGCCGTTCACAGTAGTTTCATGGCGCTCATACACCCCTGTCCATTCACGGAAATTCTGAAACTATGGCAAAAATGATAGTGCAAGCCATTAGTCACTTTTTATAGTTGATATAATCAACAACACATGTTCACCCTATTAAACCTGCCAATGGCAATAAGCAACTCAACTCTCTGTACACTTATTTTCCATACCCAAAACGAAATGTTTCAGGTTAAACAACCCTTGAATGGGTCGTAGCTATTTTTAATACAAATTATAGGTAGCTGCATACCAAAACCAAACGTTGAACATATATAAGCCAATTGAACATCACCGGGACAGTGAACAGATTAAATGACAAGGCCACAATTCACCACAAACAAATCATATTCACCACCCAGCTTTCCACCCACTCAAACGGTGACATTATACCTGCACTTCCATGAAATACGTTCACGCTCCGCTCACGTTCCGTTCAAAAAGATAAACTGAATCCATCTTTCCGAGGCCAGCCGTTCCCACCCAGCGTAACGGGTCTCCGTCGCGCCGACAAGTCCCGGTTCACACCGCGAGCGTGACAAATGCGAGCGGAGACCGTCCGGCGGTTCAACTCGCAGTGCTTTTTCCCTATTCCGGCTGCGCTCCGTTCACGTTTTGTTCACGTTCCGCTCGTCCCCGCTCTCGGTGCGAACCGGCCTTATGTCAGTATCAAACGTTTTGTCTTGGAAAAGTTGACAAAATTGTAGGACAAAAACTGGTGACAAACTTGGGGCTTCAGAATCCCAACGGTGACACACAGCCAGGGTTTCCCAGCCCTGGCAAACACTGATCACTTCTTAGCTGAATATCCATCCACGATTGGTATGTCTTCCTACGTAGACAGCATCGTTTAGCAGCGAAGTCCCAACTCCCAGGCATTTGACTCGGGGTCAGGGGTTAGGGGTCTTGGGGTCAGACGGCCGGAGACGATCAGACAGCCGGAGACGGGGTTAGACGGGCAGAGACGGTCAGACAGCCGGAGACAGGTCAGACGGACGGAGACGGGGCCAGACAGCCGGAGACGGGGTCAGACGGCCGGAGACGGGGTCAGACAGCCGGAGACGGGTCAGACGGACGGAGACGGGGCCAGACAGACGGAGACGGGGTCAGACGGACGGAGACGGGGCCAGACAGCCGGAGACGGTCAGACGGACGGAGACGGGGTCAGACGGCCGGATACGGGGTCAGACGGCCGGAGACGGGGTCAGACGGGCGGAGACGGGGTCAGACGGACGGAGACGGGGTCAGACGGACGGAGACGGGGTCAGACGGACGGAGGCTGGGTCAGACGGACAGAGACGGGGTCAGACGGACGGATACGGGGTCAGACAGCCGGAGACGGGTCAGACGGACGGAGACGGGGTCAGACAGCCGGAGACGGTCAGACGGACGGAGACGGGGTCAGACGGCCGGAGACGGGGTCAGACGGCCGGAGACGGGGTCAGACGGCCGGAGAAGGGGTCAGACGGGCGGAGACGGGGTCAGACGGACGGAGACGGGGTCAGACGGGCGGAGACGGGGTCAGACGGACGGAGACGGGGTCAGACGGACGGAGACGGGGTCAGACGGACGGAGACGGGGTCAGATGGACAGAGACGGGGGCAGACGGGCGGATACGGGGTCAGACGGGCGGAGACGGGGTCAAACGGGCGGAGACAGGTCAGACAGCCGGAGACGGTCAGACGGGCGGAGACGGGGTCAGACAGCCGGAGACGGTCAGACGGGCGGAGACGGTCAGACAGCCGGAGCGAATACTCGGTCCGGCCAGGTCAGGACCGAACGGTGAGTCGTCAGCAGGACGCGACTTCCATGCCTCAGAAGGGTAGGTCGACTAGCGATACAATTACTCTACTACAATGGTACACGATGTACTATAATAGTAGTCGTATAAAGGCACCCCCTCGGTAAATAATATTGATAATATATTGCATTGTCCACTTCTGAAGAAAGTCAATTTCGAAGAATTGTTATCACGATTTAAATGCTCTCTGATGAAGTACTCAAAGAGATGACTTGTCTTAAACTATTAGCGCCCGTTGGGACACACCTGTTCCAAGACCATTCGGCTACTATTCCTGTCAGCCGCATGTGCACTTCGCAAAAAAGAGCGCAAGTGCGCCAATTGCAATCGGAAAGTTACGAGCCCGTGTATTTACCAGACGATTTATTTGCATTGGTAAAATGTGTTTCAGACATTTCAGTTGAGTGTCACCTGGAAAGTAGCATCGAACCTGCACCAGAAGCACAAATGACAACATTTGGGCACTTATGGGTTAATTCTCATCGCATTAGTCGAGCAAACCGATCACCAGGTTTCCTGATTCGGTCATTTCAAACCGGATTGGGAGGCTCTAAATTTAATCGCGTAGCCCTGCAGACTACGTATTTTGTGAGCGTAAGCTCTATTTTAGAGCACCGCTGTGTGATCTGGCTGGGGTGACCGATACCCTCACCGAGTGCGCCACACATTCCTCATATGGCCTTCATAGGTCACTTCCTCTGGCAGGATGTCATTTCTCTTGTACTGTGACCTGTTGTACCATTTGGGCTTTCCATCTCTATCATTATGGAAATTGCAGCATGACATTCTTGTTCACAACAATGTCTGGGCTAAATTTGAGCTTCCCATTTCGTTGCGCTTCTTTTCCTTGCATGGGCTTGTTCTATCAATCTACTTACATATGCCATTTTTGGCGCCCGAGTGCCGGTCAACACCGAACAAATCAATGTTATTACGAGCGAGCGCGAAGCGCTCGCTCGTCTTTCCGTGGTATATGGGAAAAATCTGAATATGAGCGGCCCGGCCCGGCCCGGCCCAGCCCGGCCCGTGGCGACGCTTTTGAGAAGCTCATATCTCTGCAACCATACGTCCGATTGACAAGCTGACTTCTTTGCTGAGCAGCCCCATCCAACCTCCCTGTTTGAGACCGGTGCCAACTCATGTGGGTGACTACCACTGCGCGTGGCGCGTGCCGCGTGAGGGGTGTTGAAAAGTGTTTTCTCGCAAAAACTCTGCTACGGCTGAGCCGATTATGTGCAAATTTGGTGTGTGGTTAGGGACTCTTCAGCCGCCAATTTCCCACAAGTCAGGGGTGGGGTGCCTCGGCACGTGCGCACGTGCACACCTCTATTTTATATCTCAGGAACGGCTGAACCGATTGTGTTCTAATTTGATGTGTGGTTAGGGACTTCTCAGCCGTTGCCTTTCCACAAGTCAGGGGTGGAGTGCCTCTGCACGTGCGCACGTGCACACCCCTATTCTATATCTCAGGAACGGCTGAGCCGATTGTGTTCAAATTTGGTGTGTGGTTAGAGACCCCTCCGCCGCCGCCTACCCACAAGTCATGGGTGGGGTGCCTCTGCACGTGCGCACGTGCGCACCTTTTTTGTATCTCAGGAACTACTTGCCCGAAGATACAAAAAAAGGGTGTGCACATGCGCACGTGCAGAGGCAACCCAGCCTGACTTGTGGGGAAAGTGGCGGCTGAAAGGTCCCTAACTACACACCAAATTTGAACACAATTGGTTCAGCCGTTCCTGAAATATAGATTATGGGTGTGCACGCGCGCACGTGCAGAGGCACCCCACCCTGACTTGTGGAAAGGCGGCGACTGAAAGATCCCCAACCACACACCAAATTCGAACACAATCGGCTCATCCGTTCCTGAGATGTAGAATAGGGGTGTGCACGTGTGCACGTGCAGATTCACCCCACCCCTGACTTGTGGGAAAGTGTCGGCTGAGGGGTCCCTAACCACACACCAAATGTGCACACAATCTGCCCAGCCGTTGCGTAGTTTTTGCGAGAAAACACTTTTCAACACCCCTCACGCGGCACGCGCCACGCGCAGTGGTAGTCACCTACATGAGTCGGCACCGGTCTCAAACAGGGTAGGTTGAATGGGGATACTCAGCAAAGAAGCCCGCTTGTCAATCGGACGTGCGGTTACAGAGATATGGGCTTCTCAAAAGCGTCGCCACGGGTCGGGCCGGCCGAGCCGGGCCGGGCCGCTCATATTAAGATTTGTCCCATATACCACGGAAGGACGAGCGAGCACTTCGCGCTCGCTCGTAATAATATAATATTATTATTAATAGTATATTATATATTATTTTAATGTTATTAATAATATTATATCAGTAAGGCGCCGTAGTTGGCGATGAACGAGCGAGCGCGAAATAAATGTATGGTGAATTTGAACCCGATCGGGAAAGTAGTTCCTGAGATACAAAAAGGTGCGCACGTGCGCACGTGCAGAGGCACCCCATCCCTGACTTGTGGGAAACGAAACTGGCGGTTGAGAGGCCCCTAACTACACACCAAATTTGAACACAATTGGTTCAGCCATTCCTGAGATATAGAATAGGGGTGAGCACGTGCACACGTGCAGAGGCACTCCTTCCCTGACATGTGGAAAGGCAACGGCTGAGAGGTCCTTAACCACACACCAAATTAGAACGCAATCGGTTCAGCCGTTCCTGAGATATAAAATAGGGGTGTGCAAGTGCGCACGTACAGAATTTTCCCACCCCTGACTTGTGGAAAATTGGCGGCTGAGGGGTCTCTAACCACATACCAAATTTGCACTCAATCGGCTCAGCCGTTGCAGAGTTTTTGCGAGAAAACACCTTTTCACACCCCTCACGCGGCACGCGCCACGCGCAGTGGTAGTCACCCACATGAGTCTGCACCGATCTCAAACAGGGTTGGTTGGATGGGGCTGCTCAGAAAAGAAGTCAGCATGTCAATCGGACGTGTGGTTGCAGAGATATGAGCTTCTCAAAAGCGTCGCCACGGGTCGGGCCGGGCCGGGACGGGCCGGGCCGCTCATATTCAGATTTTTCCCATATACCATGGAAAGACGAGCGAGCGCGAAGCGCTGGCTCGTAATTATATATTATATACAAATTACTAATATTTGTATATTATATATTATATAAGTATTATTAATAATATTGTATTATATATTATATTAATATTATTAATATATATTATATTCATATTATTAATATATATTATATTAATATTATTAATATATATTATATATAATATTATATATAATATTTCCACACCTTGTGTGGGAAATCAACAAAGATCGTATGATATTGCTAACGCCTCTATGTTAATAAACTATCTGGCTTTCTTGCTCACATGATATTTGAAATCGAGAACACATCAAAATGTTAATTTTCGTTGTATCATATAAGTTATTTCGAGAGAGCAAAACATTATCCGTTGAATCAACATACTATGTTTATTTATTTATTCAACTGTATCACCAACGGGATGAACCCAATGACAGGCGAAGTCAAATAGTTGAAAACGTTAAACACATACACACAAATACAGCTACAAAAGTATAAATAAAGAGACGATAACAGAACAAATATTAAAAACGCGTTACATGTCACGCAGAACATCATGCAATCCACACTGCTTCCTGACATACTTCAGCACCTGCCGCTTGAAGGAGCCATGGCCATCATCGAAGAAGTCGGCCGGGACAGTATTCTCTCTAAGGAAGGTGTTCGTGACCATTGGAAGGCGAGTGAACATCCCATTCTGCACGATGTTGACACGAGAGTGAGGAACATTACGCAGGTTTTGTTGGCGAGTCGATCGGGCGGGCACGTGGAGAGAGAAGCTTTCGAGCAAACGCGGTGTGTCTAGTTTGCTGCATATAACTTTTTTTTAGAAAAAGGCACCCTGAAGCTATTGTACCACAGTAATAACGATACTATTATGATATTTATTAGTGAATTATGCACGATGAGCGCCCGTACCGAATGCGAACATCAGGGTGTGCGTTTGACCATCACTCAATGTCAGCGGTACCTGCAGTCTTTCTCAGCATACCATGAATTATTGTCTCACAAACCATAGGACGTCCAATAAGAACACCACAAGCAGAGCAAGGTTTCCCAAGTCCTGCATAGTCCTGCAATTGACCCCAATTGTGGCAATAACTGCGCATTCTGAAGCGCCAACCGAAGCCGATAATGGCACATGGGATAATGGGATAAACATCCAGGGAAGGTTTGCGCTGGCGAACCAGCGGGTGTCGCGTCATAACACGCGATGGTTGTGCATTGCTTTTGTTCGATGTGAGGCAACAATCGCTCTGCGCTGCGATAGTGCGTAACTGCAGTGCTTCTCCAGACTCTCCTGGGACGGCATGGAGTCGCTGTAGGAACGCATGCAGGATGGTAACATCATCGCAGTGAACAGGGGCCGGACAAAATGATAGGGATACATTCGTTCGGAATTATTTGAATGTTGCGTATCTTATGCGCTCAAAGGTGAATGTGGAGCCTAAGTTCAGCATATTTTTAACCGCTGTACATTTTTAGTGTCCGAAACCAAGCTTAGTGTCCATAAGTTGATGGCCGCCCCGCCCTGGTTGATGGCCGCCCCGCCCTGGTTGATGGCCGCCCCGCCCTGGTTGATGGCCGCCCCGCCCTGATTGATGGCCGCCCCGCCCTGGTTGATGGCCGCCCCGCCCTGATTGATGGCCGCCCCGCCCTGGTTGATGACCGCCCCGCCCTGGTTGATGGCCGCCCTGGTTGATGACCAAGGGGAGGCGCGATTTTCGGCATAAATACAGCACACGACCCGGACCCCTGTTCATCAGACCCCTGCTTTATCCTGGCCAGGCCCGCTGAGAACGGTCTCCCTTTCAAATAGCGGAGCCTTTATAAATCAGAGCTCTGATCTGATCGCCATTCTGATACAATCGGCCAGCAGAGCACATCGGCCGGAGCTGTGTGTTTGCCTTGTGGCCCCAATACAATGCAAATGAGAGACGATCGTGCACTGCTATTGGTTTCATGACGACAGTTCAGCACGGTTAGATCAGACAGTTACTATGTTGTCGGGCAGCCGTGGGCCGTGGCGACGGACAGCCAATCTTGATTCTCGACAGAGAAGCTGCAATATTCGTAATATTGTTTTGTTTAAAGGGAAATAATGACCTTTTGATTTTGTTAGCAACAATTTCTTAGGCTCCCGTTATATTTTTTAAAATTACTTTATTTAAATTTAAGAATTAAATAAAATTATTCCCAAATTCAAAGTTGTAAGTTTGGAAGAAATACAAAACAAGTACTTTGTGTACATCATGAAGGTCATTGATACATTCGTCCTTCCCTACCATTGTTAACATCGAGTGCGGCATTTGTGGAGCCTCTGTGACATTTCCGATCAAACTGAGCGCTGCTCGGACACCCGCTAGTAGCGCTTTCGTTCTCCATGGCAACCAGGCGTCAGCCAATCAAAAGCCAGAAAGGGAATACGTTCTGGCTTTTCATTGGCTCACGCCTGGTTGCCATGGAGAACGAAAGCGCTACTAGCGTGCGTTCGAGCAGCGCTCTGATCCGTGAAGCAATCCGTGAAGCATCCGTGATGCATGACTGACTATCAGTATAAGTCATGAACAACAACAACATGCAAACTATACCAACTCGAATAAAATAAGAGCGGAATGAATTGAACCCCAGGCAAGCTAGTATTCGCAAAGCACTCGGCACTGCGCCACAATGGCAAAAGGTGAGGGAAATGCATATTGGATACAATATTATTACGTCACAAGTTTCTGAAGTGTCAACTACTATGAAATACAGTGATAAAATACCTTTAATAATGATTAACAAGAAAATTCAAACTTAAAAACAATCATTTGAATAAGTCTTTAATTAGCTTTCAACTTGAAATCAGATATATTTTGCAATGCTACACAAGAATGGCATCAATGACGTCATTAACAAAGCCTGCTACGGGACTTGGGTATACTAATCAGGAACAACTCGCCAAGTGCGCCGAGATGGTTAAGTGCGCCGAGAAGCATGGCAATGACTGTAAACAAATCGCCGACGCTAAATAGGTCGCTGTCGATGTGCATCGATGAGCTTCTGATTTAATTGCCAGTTCTGTGTTATTGTTCGTTAGTTTTTTTGGTAAAAATTATTATTTTTCATGATAAAATAAAGCATAGTGTTATATACAGCCACAGACAAACTATACACAACTCCTAATGTTGAAAACAAATGAATCGAATTGCAAAAATTGAGGGTCGCAACCACTAACTATGCCGCGTTGATGTGCATCGATGAGCTTCCGATTTTATTGTCACTTTTTCCAATCGCTGTTAGTTTTAGAAGATCGCATGACATATAATCACAACAAGCAGAACGCACAATATATTTTCCACTCCATTGCGTAAAAAAAATAATACGGGAAAAGCCCGCAGTTTGATGAGGACCAAAAGTACTTGACAAAAAGTCAGAAATAGTGCAAGTACCGGTCGTTAAAAGTGGGGAACGCTTATCAACTTTAACTTGAAATATCTTTCGGTAGGAAAGTTTTCATGCAAAATGTGATGAATTTACAATATATTTTGATCTCGTCTGGCGATTTCAAGTGCTAACTCCATTTTAGTGGAAAGAGGTCATTATTTCCCTTTAAGTCTGTTTTTTTTCTTCTTCACAGACCTGTGTTTGTGTCAACAGTGTCAGGAATTGACAATCTCATGCTTCAGTAGCTTGGGACATTGACGTCGCCACGGCCTCAAAATAAGCAGGGAAGAATCCAAGTACACCATCGTGAGGCATGTGCACTTTAACTTAGGACCATATTAGACATGGCTGAAAATTACTATGGACAGTGTCCCTATTGTCCCCAGAGGTGGCGACGCCCATGGGCTGATTGGCAATAAGATAAACTATACTTTCCCACACATGCAGTGTTTAGGTCTGCTTGTGAAAGTCTGGGGTTGTGTAGATGCTATTTTAGTTGGTGTAATTGTTGTACTTTGGTTGTAATTTGTGTTATTTGGTGTTGATTCTGTGGTCACCCGCAGAGGAAACCAGCATGACAGGGGACTAGCGTCTAGCATGCAATATTTTCTTATGATGCGGTTCAAGTTTACCTCCTAATGGCGTTTGTGGGATCTTTATGTAGGCTGATGGTGTTGTAACTGCGGAACTAGGCTGAACTTCAGGGTGCAATGAATTAATCTACTGATATAAGACGTCATCGCCTGGCTGCCGTCTGCCCAGCCAGCGCCGCTGCAGTGGTCACAGCGGAGAAGGCCTGCGATCTCTTATCTCACAGCCGACATTGCCGAGAGTCGGTACTAGGCCGGACATATTTTACGAAGCATTGGTCTTAGTAAACATTCTTTAAAGCAAGAGCATTTCCAGATATAAAAGGAGAGGAAAACTGCCCTTTCTAAACTTGTTTGTATAAGGAATAAGGAATTATTATTATTATAGCCACAGTGTGGAGACTTCGCAGTCTATTTTGCAGCCAATATCATGCCAAACGTTTTCCATCAAAGTATAAAGATTTACCGCCATAATTGTGCAAGAGAAACACAATGGAAGAAGTAAAAGATAGAAAGACGCAGTGAAAATTACGCAGCAGTGGCTTAATCTGGCATGTATATCAACTTCAAATGGATTAGCCCTCGCCCTACGCGAGCTTTTTTCACCTTCGCCCTACGGGGGGGGGGGGCTGACAGGCCCCCCTATTAACTTCAAACAAAGCAACTTAGAGCAATGCGGTAAGAACCAGCATGTTGCCTGTCATGAGAGGAATCTAACAGTATGCGATTTTTAGGTTTCAGATCAACGGGTGACCTTCCAGGTCAAGTGAATGACCTCGGATTTACAACGTCCAGAACAGCGATTTTGCTCTTCAGAAAACCTCAAAATTAGAAATTGATAAATGTAAATAAAAAGGCATGTTCCTAGACCAGTTTTGGCTCTGAAATACAAAAAAAGAGTAATGATTTGTTTGTATCTGGTCAAAAAAAGTCAAAAAAGTTATGTTAAAAAATGACGTCATCAGTTTCTTACACTTAGAGAGCCATCACTCAGTTAAAAATGAAGATATTGCTTTGAAATTTGGTATGGGTATTTTTCATACTCAGTTCTCTCACATGTATTCCGGTTTTTCTAATATCTTTAACAATTTTGATTTTGTGGGGATTTTTTTAATGTTTTATTTTAGGGGTTAAAAATCCATAATTTTGAAAATCCGAGAGTGCCATTTCAAAGAGAATGCCATTTTGTATCTTTGGTGAATTGTGTTTACAATTTGCTTTAAAACTCTGTTTTCTACGATTTTTCAAATATTGCATTTTTTAAAACCAACATGACGTCATTAAAACATGATTATCTCCCAAACTACTCAGCCAATTTCAATGAAATTTTTACAGCCTACGTATAATTGTTGTAAACTCAGCTACCAAAACTTGCAGCAAGATGTACTGCATGTGTAACAAGTTATTCAAGAAAAACCTCAGGGGGCCTGTCAGGCCCCCCCCCCCCGTAGGGCGAGGGTTAGTCTGTCAGGACACATTGCATTTATTTGAAATTCCCACCATTTTTTTCTTCTTCTTCAATTTGAAGACTTGCGAGTAGATTTTGAAGATTTCGAAGATTAGTACCGTATTTGAGGGTAAGTATATTCGAGTCGAACATCCTCGATGGAGCGCCTGACAGTGCTGCACCATGCTCTAAACAGTCTATTGCCATGTCGAACGAAACCAATGTACATTGTATTGAACAGCCTAAGCAAACACTTCCCTGCGTTCAGATACTGGTTTCAGAGCCGTATATCCGACTAAACGTTAAAGAGGGGCAAAACAATCCAAGCTGAACATTTGGTTGGCGTTTTGAAGGGAGTGAAGATTATTTAGTTCGTCCGATAATATAAGTGAGAATTAACAACTGTATCGTATTGAAACTTTCTAGCTGTCTGAAGATTCAGCAACAAATTAACGGGATGGCAGAATGAGCATTTGGCTGCCATGGCAGGATGGCAGAATTAACACTCCCTTGCCGCATTGTCAGTTAACGTGGGACCAATGACCATGCAACATATTACATAAAACAGTGGAAACACCACGAAGCAGCGGCGTGACACCATCATTAGGCACAGCGGAGCATATATGTAGCGCAGGTTTTTGTGTTCAGTTACAGCTCTACGAAACCATTTACTAAGATTGACTGCAGGATACGGTCGTTATTATATCACAGTGATTGCTGTCTGCAGGATTTAGACGGGGTGAGTTCGTTGAAGCGTCCGATCGGGGAACTGCTGTTACGGAGACACAGGCAGGGTGAGTGGGAAGGGATCGGAGTGCGGGGTGAGTGGGAAGGGATTGGAGTGCAGGGTGAGTGGGAAGGGATCGGAGTGCGGGGTGAGTGGGAAGGGATCGGAGTGCGGGGTGAGTGGGAAGGGATCGGAGAACGCGGGGTGAGTGGGAAGGGATCGGAGTGCGGGGTGAGTGGGAAGGGATCGGAGTGCGGGGTGAGTGGGAAGGGATTGGAGTGCAGGGTGAGTGGGAAGGGATCGGAGTGCGGGGTGAGTGGGAAGGGATCGGAGTGCGGGGTGAGTGGGAAGGGATCGGAGAACGCGGGGTGAGTGGGAAGGGATCGGAGTGCGGGGTGAGTGGGAAGGGATCGGAGTGCGGGGTGAGTGGGAAGGGATCGGAGAACGCGGGATGAGTGGGAAGGGATCGGAGTGCGGGGTGAGTGGGAAGGGATCGGAGTGCGGGGTGAGTGGGAAGGGATCGGAGTGCGGGGTGAGTGGGAAGGGATCGGAGTGCAGGAGAGTTACCGCAATAACTGGCACCGTTCGTGCTCTTTCACAGTTCTCCGAATATTTGCAGCATTCTGTAGGTGGTAAGTCCATCATCAGGATGCATCGGCAGGGTCACCGTTGGGGAAATGGCATGGACGATGGCACGTTTCCGTCGGGGAGACGTGACGATGCGATTGCCATCCCGCGAAATGATGACCTTTACTAATCCATCTTGCTAATACTTACGTCAGCTCGGAGAAAATGGTCAACTCCCATAGGTGTCGATATATATATATATATATATATATATATATATATATATATATATATATATATATATATATATATATATATATACCTTTCGGGTGGCCCTCGCCCCCCCCCCCCTAATGTTGAGTTCGGCCCCTCCCAATAGTGCTCTTGCCCCCCCCCCCCCCTCAACGGTGCTCTCCCCCCCCCCCCCCAATGGTGCTCTCTCGCCCCCCCCCCAATGTTTTCTGGCCACTGGCGTATCCAAGGGGGCTGAAGAGCCAAGCACCCCAAATCGCTCAAAGAATGGCGCATTTCCTAATTTAAACGAAAGTCTACGCAACTTTTACAAAGAAGGTTTGTTTAAATCACCTATTGATGCATACAGAAGCGAAATCCGATAAGTTTTAGAATTGTGACTTCTTGGGATTTGGCCCCCAAACCAGCGATTATTCACGTCTAAGCGTGGTTTGTGAGATTAATATGAACCGCGGTAAAAGTTAATAACAACCACTTTAGGTTAGGGTGCCTCCTTGCCTCGTTTTCCATTCCAACGGATATTCTTCAGGTCAGATGTGTACCGAATAAATTCATAAATCAATGAGGAATCAAGGAATGTTCCGACCAAACACCTTTATATTCACCTAAAGGAATTGGTTTTTAGTCGTAAATGAATCGTCTCACAAAATTATAAATCAGCTGTGAATGGACGTAGCCACGGGAGGACCTGGGGGTTTGCGGTCCCCCGTGGGACTCTACAGGGCTCCGCGTAGGTCTATGAGTTTTGCACGCTTTCCATTTTAAATAGCCTAAGAACCGCTCAGATCAGGCCGCACTTTTCGTCTTCGGAACCTCTGCAGGCCAGATTGAGTCCCTCCCTGCAGGACCGAGTGGGCCCTTTGAAGGTCGGAGTGGGCCCCTGGAGTTCAGAGTGGGCCCCTGTAGGTCGAAGTGGGCCTTCCAGAGGCCAGAGTGAGCCCTCCCGAGGCCAGAGTATGCCTTCCAGAGGCTTGAGTGGCTCTCTAGAAGCCAGAGTGGACCCTCTGGGGGCTGGCCAGAGTGGGCCCTTTGGACGTCAAAGTGGGCTTTCTGGAAGCCAGGTGAAGCTATTGGAGTCTAAAGAGCTCTGAGTCATTCTGAAAGAGCCCTCAGCCGGCCTGAAAGAGTCCTTAGTCGGGCTGAGGAAATACGTAGCTTGGCCTGAAAGGGTCTAACTTTTGTAGATATAGGTCGAAGTTTAGAGGCTAGCATTGGTGTTTGCGATTGGAGCTCGCTACGATTGCGGTTGGAAATTGCGATTGGAGCTCCAATCCACAATCGAGTCAGGGGGGGGGAAGGGGATCATGACCCCCTTTCTCCTAGAGGGTAACCGAGATCGGCTTGCGGGGCCCTTGCTCGACCTGATAGGGCCCTCGGTCGGCTTGAGGGGTCCTTGTTCGGTGTGAGGAGCCCTCGACCGGCTTGAGCCGCGGTCCTCAGTCAGAAGCGAATCCAGGATGGGTGGTTTGTGTCAGTTTTTTTTGGGGGGAGGGGGGGGGGGGCAAATCCCAAAAAGTCTCACACAATTCTGAAAACTCATCGGATTTCGCTTGCTTGTGCATCGATAACGGATTTAAAACAAACTTTCTTAGTAAAAGTTGCTTAGATTTTATATTATCTCAGTAAATGTGTCAAATTTGCGCCGATTTCAGGTGGTTTGGGGAGGGATGTCCCAGTCCCCCCCCCCCCCCCGCCTCTGGATCCGTCCACGTTCTCAGTCGGCCTGACGGCTTGAGGGTCCCTCAGCCCTCGGTCGGCTTGATTGAGGGTCCCTCTGCTGTCTTAGATAATATTTGCAGGCTAAACAGAGCTGAATCCAGGCTTGAGCGGGTCCCAGGCTCGTCTGAGAGGGCAATTGTCTGGGCCTGAGACTCGAGTGGACCCTGCAGCGATCTGTCAGGTCTTTCTTCTGGTTTGAAACGGTAGTTCCCAGGCCTTGAAGCAATAGGTTCTTAATTTACGTTCTGAAAGAACCTTTGCCACACCTGGGAGAGTCTTATGCTTACCTGAGAGGGCCGTTTACCACTCTGAGAGGACCATCAATTGGTCTAAAAGGGCGCTTTCTCGGCCCGAGAGAGACCTCAGTCGGTAAAGAGAAGAACATCAGTTTTTTTAAAGATTATCATTGATCGACTTAGAGGATCATCGTCCGGTCTGAGAGGCCCCTTGCCAGTTCTGAAAAGGCTTAACCTAAATACCTGAGAATACCTGAGAATACCTGATAACCTGAGAATGACATAGGCTTGTCCAATAGGGACTTTGTCAGGCCTGAGAGGACATTATGCCAGTTTGAGAAGGCTCTCGGTCATTCTGAGAGAGCATATTGGTCGGTCAAAGGTTTGGCCCAAAACTTTGGCTTGATGCGCCGCCCGACACAATGCAAAAACTCATATGACTGTTTATTTTTGCATTAAGAACTGATTTCAACCAAACTGCTTTGTACCTATTCCTTATTTATTCCTTTACAATTAGGAAATGTGTTATTTTTGGCCGATTTCAGACGTTATAGTCGAGCCATGGGGCTGACATAAGCCCCTTGGATCCGTCCCTGTTCGCCCCCCCCCCAAACGTTTTGAGAAATCGACACCGCTGTGACAACTCCGGCACTGACGCCGATAACTGAGATATAGATAGCTGATTGAGCTGCTGAGCATCAGCCAACTAAGCCACCCATATACACCGGAGTTGACGGTAAACTGGCGGACAATGTCCGAGCGAGTATACCACAGGAAAAATGGCCCATATACACCGGGTGTCTAAGACGACCGCTTTTTTGGACCAGGGACCAGGGACCAGGGACCAGGGACCAGGGACCAGGGACCAGGGACCAGGGACCAGGGACTGTCTTTCACGGTGTGCTTTTATCTCATAACAGCCGCCTACTGAGGGCTAAGTTGGAGCTGTAGGTAGCCCTCGGCCCGAGATTCTCTTCGTTCCGTGATATGGTCTCCGAGGGCCTCGGGGACCATATCACGGAACGAAGGGAATCTGAATAAGATATATTAGATGCGAGTCATATAGTAAGTAGAATGTCGAAATAATGTCGTTTAGAATGGTAGGGTCTACATTTTTCACAAATGTGATTACAAATTGTTTTTAGTTCGAATGTTTTGATGGGATGGATTTCCGAAGGCAGGACCAAAAAATAACACCCGTACCACCGACAAAAAGTTCGCCCCAAAGGGGTGTTTTGCAACACCTCCTTAAGGTATCGAACACTAAAGAACGGCGTAAAAAAAGAGTCAGACTCTACAAAATAGTGTCTGGCACCTTCTCAACGGGAGTCCTGACGCCTTCAAGAGAGTCGTGATTCTCTTGAAGAAGTCAGGACTCCCGTTGAGCAGGTGTCAGACACCCACGCTGGTCCCAGAAAACACTTTTGTAGAGTCTGACTCTTTTTTGACATCGTTTTTAGTGTTCGATACCCTAAGGAGGTGTTGCAAAACACCCCTCTGGGGTGTACATTGTGACAGTGTGCCAATCCACGTACGGGTGTCATTTTTGCAGTGTGCATGCTAAGCTAAGCTCGTTGCGCGGACCCTGACACCACCATCTGATCGGGCAATTCCAGTCACCAGTGAAATTTAGAGCCGAAAGTTTAACGTCCCCTAACGACTGAGGACGGTCCGCCCGGCTCTCTGGCTTTATCTGACCTTGAACGCGGCCGCTGCCACCGGCTGCAGGTCATCCCCAGCCAGGAGCAAAAGCGAGCGCCGAAGCGGCTCGAACCCACCTTGCCAGCGTGGGTCAGATATGTAGTCAAACGCTCTCCCGACTGAGCTACACGGGCGGAGAAGAGCGGTAATGGGACGGGGGAAATTATGTGGAAATTGCATGCATGCCCTACAAAATATGGATTCTTAGAAAATGTGTACCTCTTAGTTTGAAAAGGAGAGCCAGAACATTTTAATTAACAGAAAGTGCTTAAGGCTTGCGACAATGAGGATCAGGCCCACATTTCCAATAGCATATGCTTTATCTCCTTCGCGTTTTTTCCCCCCGGTGGAAAAGAACGTCACAACATCAACAGCGTTGTATATTGTACGCAAATCTGAAATTATGGCCCGAAATCAGGATAGTACGATACCTTAAAAATCCCACTTTTGCTGAATCGGTCATGACCGTTGTTGGTTCTTGTTGTGTGTTGTTGTTGCCTTTGCAGTCGCAATTCCGTAAACACTTTCCGAATCTAATCCTGAAGATGAGGGCCATGGCAACAGGGGCAGGTCTAAAAAACGTCGCATCCTCTTCATCAAAGGTAGATGAATAAAATCAACGAAAATTATACACTAAAAACACATCCTGAAACTGGGCTTGTCCAATACTATATACAAGTATCACCAAAAGTCTGTTTCGGTACATTTGCAAAATTTTGGTTCCTTCTCTATTCTGTACAAGCTTGGATATAGCTCCGATATAAGATGTCCTCCCTTATTTCTCGCTGCTTCCTTATTGACTCAATAATCGGATTTGAGTCAATAAGGAAGCAGTGCGAACTGATTCATCAAATCCATAGATCAGATACGATGTGAATCAGATTTATAATAAAAAACGACCGAGCTACCACAGCGGAACATATAGTTACGGCATGCTGGACAATGGACATGTCGTGAGATGTGATGAGATGATATTTGACAACATATACATATGTAAAACTTCGCCTAGTCACGGCTATACATGCGGGCAAGCATAATTAAGTGCTGTATTTGCTACAAGCACTACTTATATTAGTGTAAGGCAATAATCAGCTTTGGAATGCATTCAGCTCTATAATGGTGACCAAATCTCATGCATACGTGATAGCACTACGGAGGCACCGAACATTGACACTGATATTCAAATATCAAGTTCACCAACGCTCACACAATCCAATCTCATCAAATGTTGTGTTCTTTTCTTTTTCACTGGAACACGAAGGCTCATATGTTTTGACGCAGCGAAGTGAAGTGGATATATACTATAGTACATACCTATACCTATCATTCGCAGTTAGATAACAGAACACGTTCTCACCAGCGATGACATTCAAAAGTCAGCAACCTTCACGTCGCTTCTCGTACCTGGTGATGGTTTTATTTATGACATCCATAGCAAATAACAAACACAATAACTTGACATATAATGAGGCCCTGATGATGGATGATTAAAATCATTTTATTTAGTATATGTGCCATAGACATTTGACAAAAGGCCAATGTGCTTCAAGATACTCAGGTGTTCCTATATTTGCCACGGTTTTTATAGTTTGTCCGGACTATTTATGAAGACTATAAATCACTGTATGACAATAAATCTCTCCGTTATCACTTTCATGCTGAAAGGAAGTAGACGTTACGTATATCAAACCAGGTAAAGCTTATACAACGGCATGTCTCTGGGCAATAGATTATATGCAAATGGTTCATTATTGCAATACGTTTCGCATTGCCGCCTTCATAATTGAAACAGAACCAGATTAATGATTTCAAAAGTGATTATGTTGAGCTCAGAGGATATGATGTTTTCCATCATGTAAATGCAGTTCTTAGTATTAGTTGAATCATCTACTGCAGTGCCAAGCGGCATCCTGCCATGTGTTCTAAGCTGTTCCCGTCCATTGTGCCAGCCAGCTAATTGACCTGACCTGACTCAAGCTCGCTCCAAACTATGTACGGACAGCTGCCTGTGGTGTGAGTGTAGAACACAACACTGACCTCATCTCATCTACAGAATTGGCTGGGTCATTTGTATGGACGTAGTGTGCAAACCTGACCGAGCATATTGCCATGAAATACCAACTACAGAGACGGGCGGCCACAGACGGGGCAAGTGATATTCACAGACCTGACCTGACCTGACCTGACCTGACCTGACCTGACCTGACCTGACCTGACCTGACCTGACCTGACCTGACCTGACCTGACCTGACCTGACCTGACCTGACCTGGCCTGAGCTGACCTGGCCTGGCCTGACCTTACCTGACCTGACCTGACCTGACCTGACCTGACCTGACCTGACCTGACCTGACCTGGCCTGACCTGACCTGGCCTGACCTGACCTGACCTGACCTGACCTGACCTGACCTGACCTGACCTGACCTGGCCTGGCCTGACCTGGCCTGACCTGGCCTGACCTGACCTGACCTGACCTGACCTGACCTGACCTGACCTGGCCTGGCCTGACCTGACCTGACCTGACCTGACCTGACCTGACCTGACCTGACCTGACCTGACCTGACGTGAGCTGTATATAGCCTACCGACAGTTAGTAGCGCGGCTGTCCCGGCGGTGACCTGCCGTATGACCCGTTTTCCTGCGTGTCCTGGTGGCTGTCAGTGACGCCAGTGACCCGGTGGTGACCCGGCGTGTGACCCGTCTCACCGGAAGGGCCGACGGTGGCTTGCCATGAGACCTGACTGACGTGTAACCTGTCTGCCTGTGTATCCTGGTGTGTGACCTGACGTGTGACCCGGTGTGACCCGTCTCTCCTGAAGGGCCGACGGTGGCTTGCCATGAGACCTGACTGACGTGTAACCTGTCTTCCTGTGTATCCTGGTGTGTGACCTGACGTGTGACCCGGTGTGACCTGGTGTGACCCGTCTCACCTGTAGGGCCGGCCGGCCGCCTCCGGCAGCGTCCACACCAGTACGGCCAGAGCGAGGCACACGGGCAGCGGCGAGGTCCACTGCATGGTGACGACTGCGGCACTGACGCCGACACGGCCCTCTATCAAAGCCGTCGGCGGCGACGAAGCAGACCCGCCCCGCCGCCCCCGCCCCCGCCCCCGCCCCCGCCCGCGCCGTCACTGGAGCCCACTCAGGTGCGCCGCCCCCTCAGCGGCGGCCGACGGGACCGTCACGGGGGACAGGATGGACGCGGCGGGAGTGTCCCGCACCAGCGGACGTGACAAAGTCCACGAAGAAACGATGCCAATGATATGGAGAATTCGGATCGCGGTGGGTTATGGACTAGGTATGGGCTAACGAGCCCAGTGCAAACACAGTTAAGTTACTCCATAGTACTCAGTCGAATTCCTGAACACATTAACTACAGGGAAATGTTAATATTGTTAATGTACAGGGACCGCGAAATCATTTTGGATCTACGGAATTTGAGTGGCACTATAAAGTAGAGCCCTTCATGGAAAGGGAATCCCATATGGGAATGGGAACGGGATGGAAATGGTGGGAATGGGGCAATTTTTGGCAAATTTAACGGGTTGGAACGGGTTTGGGACAGACCATATAATTTTTTAGCACCAAAAAAGTGAAATATGCTGAAACGGGTGGGAATGGGAGCCCCATCAACTATGAATTCGGATTGGAACGGGTTTGGGTCTGACTGAATGGGCTGTAACGGGATGGGGGCTGGAAATGTGTCCCATGAAGGGCTCTACTATAAAGTCACGAAGTCTTATAAATCAACACAAGCCAATACATAGGCCAATATGCATGCAGTATTAACATGAACCACGGATAATTGAGCTGGTGTTCGAAAGACCCCCGTTAGTCGTGTTAGCTTGAACGCCTTACACCCTCATATCCGACGACTGACTAAAGACAATGTCAATATTTTGAAAGCCAGAAAAATGTTCAAACTTCATCAAGCCGTGCTGGTTATGTTCGCGATCAATAACTCTTTTAACATATAAATATATTTCTGATTAGTAATCTGCATATTATCCCGGCATTGACTGGGGTCTCAGCAGAACGCCATTGACTGGGGAGGGGGGGGGGCGTTAAACGCCTCCCCTGGTTATCTTCCGAACCAATTATCGCAGCGAGACGCGCAAAGCGGCAATCGAAAGCTCTCAATGATGTAAATCTAACGCAAGCTCAAAAATGTCAAAGTGAGGTCAAATGTCAGGTCACAGTCAGGTCAAAGGTCAAAATCGGCGTATTTGAGTTTGTGGCTTATACTTTCCATCAGAAGCCTTCGATTGCGACCAGTTTCACCCAAAGTTCTGCCAAAGGTATGATACATATTTTGCATGGGCTAAAGTGAGATTGTTTGCCAAGGTAAAGGTCAAGGTCAGATCACAAAAGGTCACTATGCTCAAAATATATACGAAAGTCATGCAACACATGTTTTATGGGTTACTTTCCACGTACAATTCGATAGTGATAGTCATTTTACCACCTGACTTCATTTACGTGAAGTAAATGTCAATTTCAGGTCAAGTTCAGGTCACCGAAGGTCAAAAATTGTAATAGTTAAATCTAAACAAAAAGGCATGTTGCTAGACGAGTTTTGTCTCAGAAATACAGTGATGACATTTATTTGTCTGTATCTAGTCAATACAAGTCAAAAAGAGCAATTTCGAAATATGACGTCATATTTCGAAATTGCTACCCATACTTTAGATGTCATAAGTAAGTCAAAAATGGAGATATCAGTTTGAAATTTGGCATGGTAGTTGCCTAGGTATGGTTCTCTGACATATCTTCCGTTTTATTTAATATTTTAGAAAATTGTGATTTTTTGATAATTTCCCCCCCCCAAAAAAACGTTTTTTAAAGTTTTTGGGGGTCAAAAACTAAAACGTTCAAAACTCAAAGATAGCCAGTTTTTAGCCGTTGCAATTTGCTATCTTTTGGCGTTTTTCGATTGCATTTTGCTTCAAATGTAGCATTTGTATGGCTTGGCAAATTTTAGCTGATTTTGGTGTAAAACTCGTGTGTAGTGACGCCACTAAATTAGCTATAACTCGAGAGAAAAAATCGACGATTTTTGTTTTATTTTTACACACAAGACGTAAAAATGATTTATAAGAAGGTACCCGAAGTTTCACGTTGATAGCGCTATTAGTTGTTCAGCTATTGCGAACATTCTTCAGGGGGCGTTAAACGCCCCCTCCCCCAGTCAATGGCGGGGTAAAGGGAGTGTGTCTACTAACATCGCTTATTTTGGGTTTTTGACACTGGTTTATAGAACATAATTTGATGAATCGAACCATGCTTTTTATTTCTCCAGATTCACACTAGTTGCTGATAGATTCCAAAGACCTCAGGAACTGGCTGGTAGCAAAAAATTATCGGGTAGACCCCTGAGAGAATTGGTGGATCCAGCCTCCCAATATGGGGGGGGGGGGGCTAATTTCGCTGGGGCCTTCCGGGCCCCAGGGGTCTCCGTACGACCTAAAAGGTACCCCCATTTTTCCGTTTGCGGGCTTGGGATATTTGTTTCCGCTATGTTATTCTTACATGTAAGGACGTGTTAAATAAGTGCAAAAATAAAATTGCTGGATATTAGCCTCCTAATATCTTTTTTTTCCTTTTACATGCTATTTTATATACAAATAAGTTATTCTCGTATACTGTTTGACTGAATAAAGCTAGAAGGGCACGGTAAACGTCATTGTGTTGTTATCATCAAGACGTGTTGGATGCTGTGCAGCATGACTTATTTCTGACATTTAATGACCTTGACCTAAGGTCAAGGTCACGGCGCAAGATCACCTTTCCAAATTTGACCTATACGGCAATGTTTTATAGCTTTGAACTTGTCTTGAAGATAGGAGTTCATTGGTATTAAAATAATTGCGCGATCGTTGATGATTATAGAGCGAACAGAGACATTTTCGGGCTTATTTTACATCGAGAAGGAAGTTATGAAGTTACTACTCGACATTCAAATTCAAATGAATTTAAAAGTTGCCATCGACGATCAGGCGTTATTTAAGCACAATAGAATTCCTCGCAACAAGACAAGTTTTAAGATATATAACATCGCCACATAGGCCACAATTGGAAACCTAACCTTGAACCTTGACATTAACCTTAGGTGAAGGTCACCAAATCTTAGAAAGAGGTCATACTGCATATGTTTTAACGCGTCTTGACGAAAATAACAAAATGGTGTCCATGCTACCTTTTTATCTTTATTCAGTCAAAAGTTATTGGGGAATAACATCTGTCATAAATATAACATAAAACTACGAAATTTAGCATATTATAAGACAAATAACCATCAATTTTATTTTTCCTGTTTGAACAACACTTAACACTTAACAAGAATAAAGTCAAAATAAGATACATTTGGCTTGGGTATCCATTTTTTTGTTTTGTTTAATACAAACTTTGAAATTTAAGGTCAAGGTCATCAAATGTCAGAAAGAGGTCATGCTGCAGAGCATTCAACTCGTATTGAAGAGAACAGTAAAATTACGTTTATCGTACCATTCTAATTTTATTCAGTCAAAAGTTATTAGCGAATAGGATATTTTTTTAATATAAAATTGCATGTAAAATGTAAAAAGTTGAGATATTTGGAGGCAAATATCCCTCAATTTTATTTGTGCACTTAATTGACACGTCCCTACACGTAAGAAAAGCATAGCGAAAAATTAGCAACACGTTTGAGAAAAGGTATCCAAAGAAGTTGTACAATTTCTAAAACGTACTAAATTTTGCAATTTTCAAAAATGAAAACAAAAAACATCACCATGTCATAAAACAGGTCATTGCTATTATAATGACATATAATACATCTATATTGCTTCAAAAATTCTCCGCCATATGGGCTGACAAAGACTGACCTGCACCGTGACCTTATAAAAAGGCCCGAGGCAATATCTCCTGAACCGCAGCTTGCATTGCAATACAACTTTCACATCTTACTTTAGCGCCCCAGGTTACCCCACATACTAATTTTGGTCATAATCGGTGACATGACGGTGTGATTTTGGACTTTGTTGCTTTTGTCGATTTGTCGTGGAATGCCCCAGCTACAAAAAGAAGAACATTGGGATTTTTTAACTGAACCTAATTACCCTACTTAATACTAGTAGACGTATTTCACACAACATAGGTACCTATGTAAGGAAATTCACTCACGCGCTCCTCTGCCACCCACCAGGCAGCAGGAGACCAAAGGCTGCGACGCTGCGTGTAAAATTATAACTTACATTGGTTGTGAATCACTCCAAAATAGCGTCAGCCGCGCCACTTTCCCCATCCCTACTGCTACCAAAATGCTACCAAATATAGGAAACACGAATGAGGCAAAAAATATATATATTTATTTTGCAAGAAGTTATTTTTTCGCAGGCAGGCATTTTCATCGCCAGTTTCAATTTTTAAGAAATTTTCAATATAATTTTGTATAATTTCTATTGCCGCCCCTGTCGAGCTTGGAATGTAGAGGGGAGGGGGCTTTGGCCCTTGCCGCCCCCTTTGGATCCGCCAGTGATTCCATACAACATAGGTACCTGTACAAGGAAATTCACTCCCGCGCTCCTCTGCCATCCCGCAGGCAGAAGGAGACCAAAGGCTGCGACGCACACTGCGTGTAAAATTATAACTTACGTTGGTTGTGAATCACTCCAAAATGGCGTCAGACGCGCCACTTTCCCTATCCCTACTGCTACCAAAATGCTACTAAATAGAGGAAACACGAACGAGGCAAAACAAGATTTTGCAAGAACTTATTTTTCGCAGGCAGTACCCATTTTGCATCGCCAGTTTAAGCGAATTTTGAGGCGGACTAATTTCTATTGCCGCCCCCTGTCGAGCTTGGGATGGGGGGGGGGCTTTTGCCCCTGCCGACCCCCCCCCCCCCCTCCCCCTGGATCCGCCAGTGTCTGAGGGCTTACCACTACTAGAAGCATTGATAATATCGAAACATCGATACAAATTTGCTAGCATATCGTTAGCGCCGGCCAATAGCATTTCGACAAAACAGCTCGTGAGCGCTGACAGCAGCAGCCGAACAGAACCTCGACGGCCATTTTGCTTTTCGACGGTTTGTTAACATTGTTCGTATCGATTGTGTATTGTCTTAGGTGCGCCATTTTACATAACATCTTCTTCCCTCTGATGACCTTCACTATAGTGGCGATCGTTTTATCAATATCGAAACAAAAAATAAGCAAAAAACAATATAAGTGAAAATTCAACTAAAGGGGCTCCAGGTGTGAATTGCATTGTATCCAACAATCAAACCAATAGCTACTTACCGTAATACAAATATTTTTGACATTCCAAAACAGTAGACACACTCCCTTTAACACAGTTGAGTATCTCCGCTCAAAACCGATCGTATTAGCATAAAAAAGCATCCAAAAATTAGGGATCAGGTCTCAGTTTTGTTCAATGCTCATTCCTCAATGCTTAATTTGGCTCTGCTTTGGCGGATAATTATATCATTAATCTATAAGGATCATAACTGCATGCAAATGAGGCATATTTATAGTTATCGGCTGTTAAGTTCCTATTAAATTTCTACTCCGAAAAAGTGCCGTGCTCCGGCGTATTGATAGCGCTTGGTTTACTGACAGTTTAATTTCAGCTTGCTTGGATGTCGTTGTGGCTACAATGTAGCAACTGAACAGCTTAGACTCCTGAACACGTAGAAGATATGTGACAGGTTCCTAAATGCATGGTGAGTCGGCATACGTGACTTGCCGTTTTTAATAATCCCTCTGATACCGTGGATGGACATTTTACCACTTTACAAACGTTTTAAGCGTCTGCACTGGATCGTCCAAAGTAACGTTAATTTCTCACAACATCCCGTCTGCTTTTTTAGAGAAAATGTTCTCTGGAAGAGCGTGCAGAAAGACCAGCGGCGGAATCCAACCCGAGCAATACATCAGCTGAATACTTTGCAGCTGAATTTCCCTAGCTGACGAAAGATAGCTGGTTCCAGTCAAGGACGCAGGAACCGCGGGGCAGCGGGGGCAGCTGCCCCCGCAACTTTTTTAGTGGGGGTGCCGCCCCACCAACTTCGAGGAGGATATTTTAATTTGTCATCTGCAGCATGCCACTGACCTTGAAAAATAACTACACCAAGGCGAGAAATACTTTGGAGGGAAAAATGTCTGATTTTATTGAATCAGTAACTTAAAAAGCCTCTATCGGATGATATCGCAAAAACCGGCTTAAACAAGTCCTAAGGACTACTTATGATTTTTAATCGTCATCAAAGGCTTACCCAAGCAGCGCAAATACCCAAAAAAAACTATCATTTATTTCATTTTTCATAAGAATCTAAAAACTGTTTACGATTTCTACGCACCACTACATATATGGATTATGGAAGCGTTTGTTCCAGTTAACTGCATCTCACCAACCGTCAGCTGACGATATTGCAACAATTGGATGAGGCGGCAATGCACATATCCATTGTGGTTCTTGTTAACTACATGAAACGAATCTGGCACATCTGGCGCACTGAGTTGTTGCCACAAAAAAAACTCGGTCGGAATCAAACTCCCTTCGAAAAAAATCAAAATCCCTTCGGAACTAATCTTATCCCTTCGGAATTCACCTTTTCTTTTATCCAATCATTGGGCTTAAATCGGGCATAATAAGACATTAAATGTTTTTTGACATTACAAATTTGGACAGAATGCTTAACCCGGCATTGACTGGGGTCTCAGCAGAACGCCATTGACTGAGGGGTGGGGGCGTTAAACGCCCCTGGTTATCTGTCGAATCAATAACCGCAGCGAGAGGCACAAGGCGGCAATCGAAATCTCTCAATGAGACGAATTTAACGCATGCTCAAAAATGTCAAAGTGAGGCCAAATGTCAGGTCACGATCAGGTCAAAGGTCAAAATCGGCGTATTTAAGTTTATGGGCCATATTTTCCATCGAAAGCCTTCGATTGCGACCAGTTTCACCCAAGTGCTTCCAAAGGTCTGATACATATCCCGCATGAGCTGAAGTGAGACTGTTGGCCAAGGTCAAGGTCAGGTCACAAAAGGTCATTATGCTCAAAATATCTACGAAAGTCATGCAACACATGTTTTATGGGTTATTTTCCACTTATAATTTGATAGTGATAGTCATTTTACCACCTGACTTCATTTGCGTGAAGTAAATATCAATTTAAGGTCAAGTTCAGGTCACCAAAGGTCAAAATTTGGAATTGCTAAATTTGATCAAAAAAGGCACGTTGCTAGACCAGTTTTGTCTCAGAAATACAGTGGTGGCATTTATTTATCTGTATCTAGTCAATAAAAGCCAAGCAATGCAATTAAAAAATATGACGTCATAAGTTACCCATACTTTAGATGCCATAAGTCAGTCAAAAATGGAGATATCAGTTTGAAATTTGGCATGGTAGTTGCTTAGGTATGGCTCTCTAACATATCTTCCGGTTTTTTGAATGTTTTAGAAAGTTTTGATTGGTGATAATCCCCCCCCAAAAAAAAAGTGTTTTGAATTTTTTGGGGTAAAAAAACGTACAATTGTAAAAATCCGAGATATCCAGTTTTTAGCCGTTGCAATTTTCTATCTTTTGGCGTATTTCGATTGCATTTTGCTTCAAATGTGGCATTTGTACGCCTTGGCAAAGTTTAGCTGATTTTGGTGTAAAACTCGTGTGTAGTGAGTGACATCACTAAATTCGCTATAACTCGGAAAAAATGCAACGATTTATTTTTATTTTTACACAAGACGTAAGAATGATTTATAAGAAGGTACTTGGAAATTCACGTTGATAGCGCTATTAGTTTTCCAGCTATTGCGAAAATTAATCCAAAAAAAGAAAATTAAGCGAAAATTAATCAGGGGCGTTAAACACACCCCCCCAGTCAATGGCGGGTTAAACACAAAATATAACTATTTACCATTGTTGCACAATGCTGCAATTAATTCATTTTGGTGTGTTGTGGTGAGCGGCTCGTCAAGGTCATTAGCTGGAAGAAAACCGAACTGTGAACGATGATATTGGGCGACTGGGCGCGAATTTAGGAAAACGGACTTTCAAGTGTTAATCAGATGAGATTACTCTTTAACATATCACATTTTACATTAAAGAGACAGTGTCCCTTTAACCCGCGCGGCGCTGGGGTCTCCATCCGAACGCGCCGCGCTGGGGGGGGGGGGGGGGTAAATTTTACCCCCCCCCCTCTTATCTCCCGAACCAATAATCGCAGCGAGACGCGCAAGGCGGCGATCGGAAGCTCTCGATGGGAAGATTCTAAGTAATTCTTAAAATTGTATTTAAAAGGTCACATATCAGGTCAGGGTCAGGTCAAAGGTCAAAACCACCTGTTTTCGAGATTATTGGCTGCAGAGACTGGACTATCAACAGCAGCGCGCCGAAACTCTGCCAAAACACTTCTAAATATAAGGAGAGGGTAATGCTTGAGTATGAATATCATACTAAGTACAGGTCAAGGTCAAAGTCAGGTCACAAAAGGTCACACTGTGAAAAAGTAATATGAAACCCATGTGACACATGTCTCATGGGTTATTTCAGACGTAGAATCCAAAAATAATGGTTATTTTGACATTTGACCTCAAGGTCAGGTCAAGATCAGGCAAAAAGGTCAAGTTTTGAAATCCAAAATTTGCAATAACCGACACATGTTTACGGTTCAGTTTTGCCACAGCAATCTAATGGTGCAATTTGTTTTTGTGTACGATGTCTAGCAATGTCAAAATTTGCGATTTTTTTTTTAATGCGTCCATCACATTGAACACTTATTAGTGTCATTTGGGGGTCAAAAATATAGAGATTTGTTTGAAATTTGGAATAGTCACTCATTAGAGATGGTTATCTGACATATCTTCCGGTTGTTTGAAAAATTTTACAATTTTGGATTTTGTAAACTTTGAAAAAAAATAAAAACGATTTTTTGCATTTTGGGGATCAGAAAATCAAAATTGTGCAAATTCGAGACAGCCATATTGTAGAGAATGTCATTTCCTTCCTTTTGGCGTGCTTTGTTTGCAATTTGCTTCAATACTCGCTGTTCTATCATCGATCAAAGTTTCGTCCATTTTGGACCGAAAATGGCGTTACATGACGTCACTAAAACGCTATTTTCGCAAAAACTTCTCGACCGATTTTCTCCAAAATTTATCTGAAGACGTCAAATCGATGCCAGATAAGGTTCTGAAAGTTTCGCGTCGATATCTAGTGTAGTTTTGAATCTATAGCGAAAACCCGGGAGGGGGGTAAAATTTACCCCCCAGCGCCGCGCGGGTTAAGGGTCATTTCACGTCAGATCGCACAAGAATGGCAGTTTTGAACCCGACCCCTTTCTATTTCGATTAAATTTGTGGCACGTGTAGTACCCAATGAACGATCATCATGCACAAACTTTTGGCTCCATTCGACCTCATTCGAGGTCAGAGTTACGGGTCATCTTAGGTTGCACGTTTTTGCCGTCATTGTATCATTAAAAGGTGCATATATTGGCGAAAAATTGTCCTATGAAGTTGTGTTTGCCGCCATTGGATAGGAACATGAATGTCCATTGATTACCTCCATGATTTGTATGACCACCTCGTACCTCCATGATTTCACATGACCTTCATGTGACCTTTGACCTGACTATGTCAGTCAAAATGTCGAGTTATTGCTGTGTTTGCCTGCCCCGAAATCCACCAAAATTTAACACGGGCGTGGTTACATCATTTCTCAAAGCATGTGCAAAATAATAGGGGTCACTTAAAAACTTTTAAGATATGGGTATTTTGGTATAACTATGTCGCGTCACCCGCGGCTCGTCAGGTGATGCCAAGTCGGGGCATGTCGTCTTGAAACTGTGCACGTTGTGTGCACCACTGGTAACGTGGGTACCTATTTTGTTACCAGGTGTAATTGGGGGGGGGGACATGTATTTGTAATCCTTGTTGAGAGAGAATCAATTCATGGAAGATAGCCACAGGGCACGTTCAACCGGCGCGACATCGCTATACTAAAATACCCATATCTTAAGTTGTTAAGTGTCCGCCATTATTTTGCACATGTTTTGAGATGATGATGGAACCCCTCTCGTGTTAAATTTTAGTGCACTTTGGGGCAGGCAAACATAATACAAACTTGAATTGTTGACTTTGACCTCGTCAGGTTAAAGGCCAAATTTAGGTCATGGAAGTTCATCGGGTGCAATACATAGTCCGATCATATATCTGTGCTCTGGTGGCAACCACACCTTCCTAGAACAATGTTTCGCCAATATATGCACGTTTGAATGATGCAATGACGACAAAAACGTACGACCTAAGATGACCCGTAACTCTGACCTCAGAGGTCCAATGAAGCTAAAAGTTTGTGCATGATGGTCGTTCATTAGGTACTACACGTGCTCCAAATTGTATTGAAATCGAAAGGGGTCGGGGATTTTTTTTGTGTGCGATTTGACGTGCAATGACCATTAAATAGTCATCATTTCAGTTGCACTTGAGACCTTTCAGTAATTGGAAGTGGTGATATTTCAGTGAATCTGGTGGGGCGGTGGTGGCTTCGCCGTCGCCGTCGCCGTTTACGGTTCAAATTCGAGCCGGTCCGGAACCATATGACAGCTTTGATGACGTCACCAAATTCGGTGCTTAGCGCTTCGTGATCGCGATCACAATCGGAATCGCGATTTCGATTTTTGTAACGATCACTATACCTGCTGAAATCCCGACCCGGCGGAGCGCTTCGCAAGTTTGTTTTTCCTGACTCGCAGCGAAGCGAACGCAAGGGCGGATCGGGGGGGGGGGGGGGGGGGCAACGGGGCCATGCCCCCAAGCCTGTTCAAGGAGGGCCAAACTATTCCCCCCCAAGACATGAAGAAATGCAAAATATACAGTTGCTGACGGGCTGACGACGCGCTCTACCCCTCCTCAAAGTCATTAATATTTATCGCTGACGGCTGACGGCCTGCTACACCCTCCCCAGCCCGATCAACAGCTTTAAGCTGAAAATCCTGCCCCTCAACTTGAACAATACTCATGCTTTAGAAGGCATAATAAGCCAGTCAAAAATTGTGATATTATTTTCCAATTTGGTTTGGTAATTTCCCATTTGCGGTGCTCTACCATATGTTCCGTTTTTAACATCTTTAATTTTTGGTTTGTGGGCATTTTTCCTCATTTTTTTCTTAATTTCAGGGTCCAAAACAATCACAAATCCGAGGTAGCCATTTTGTAGCCCTTGCTGTTTGCTATCTTTTGACGTTTTTTATTGCATTTTGCTCAAAATATGGCCTTTGTACGGTCTGTTAAATCTTAGCTTATTTTTTTTCTCGTCAAATTCATGTATAGTGACGTCACTATATTCGCTATATCTCGAAATATTTTCGACGAAATTGCTTTAATTTTATGCACACGATGTACAATGGACGTGAGATAAAGTACTCAAATTTTCATGTTGATAGCGCTATTAATGTTTTAGTTATTGCGAAAGATCGTCAAGGGGTGTTCAATCCCCCCAGTCATTGGCGGGTTAACCCGCGCCGTGCCGTGCCGGGGGGGGGGGGGGCTTTTAGACGCCCCTTAAAGTTGTTCGATGATAACGGAAAACGGCGACGAGCAGTGCCACTGAATTTGGCACAACTGTTAAGCCATCAATTACCCACATTGTGTAAAAGTTTTGACCTCAGGTCATCTTAGGTCAGGTCACCAGGCCAGTACACGTGACACACCTCCAAAAAGTTTGCGGTCGTACCATAGCCACAGTTTTTGGCCGATCGCTTTCAAGCTTACAGGATTTCATAAGGTCATAGTTACCTTCAGTCCATTAATTCCTTCTGGATCATGTCATCATAGGCCATTCTTGATGAGCCAGGTGCAATTTTTGTTCAGTAACCCCTACAGGGTCAGCCGAGGTCATACGAGGTCACCAACACTTTTGTGTTAATAACTCTCAACAGAATGCAGATACAGAAGTGAAACCGGCACCAATGTGTTTGTCTCGTTGATACATGTCTCCCAATGTGTAACATGACCTACTTGGGTCACCACTTGACCTTGAACTGAGGTCATTTTTTTTTAAGTTGACCTTACCTGGTCACCATGAATACGATTAAGAGCGCCTTGACGAGACAAACACAATGGCGTCAAAATAATTGCCTTATCGTTATTAGGTAAAAGTAATTTTCGAAAACTGTTTTGCCAAACATAGTGTTTTACCTTTAATGACCTCGGAGCCTAAACTATTAACATGAACTAAACTTTGAGGGCACTCTAGCAATTGCATCTTTCAAGAGCTTTCGATTGATTTTACCGTTTGTTTCTAGCTATCATAGTTCCCGAGATATTTAGGGGTTTGTGGAGCGAAGTCCTTAACTCTATTTGTAACAGGGGGGTGGATTCCGCCCCCCTCATGTTTTCGCAGATATCTCCAGAACGGATAAGAGCAGGCCCATGAAATTTTAGGAAATTTTACAAAACAGATTTTCACATATGGAGTCAAAATTTTGAGTTCTTAATTTAAACAGAGGCGGTTACAGGGCACAGTTTTGGGTGGGTTCGGCGGCGACATTTGGCGATAATACGGAAATGCGATCTTCACGATTTCTTCATAACTGTCTCAAGTATGAAGGAGTTACATCGGTTTACGGTGATTGCAACAAGTGCAAATTAGTTGATGTTAATGGAATATCATAAAAATTGCATGGCAGAGGCGGTTTCAGGGGCTTGAAAGGGGGGGGGGGGGGGTTCCAGGAAGTATTCAATGCTTGGCGGGAAGCCAATACAGCAAAGCAAGGAGCATTTATAGCTATCAAGATGTAAAAGATAGCTTCTGGTTTCATTATTTGCATAATGTATTACATATAGAGTTTCAGGGGCGTGTTCAGGCACATGAAAAGGGGGTGACTGGCATAGTGATGACGATATGCCAGCGGTTACGGCGCAATAGACGGTTAGCTTGTAATGATATATGCACATATGAGTCCAGAAAAGGGAATACAGTATTGTTTTTGCAGAGGCGCGTTCAGGAATGGAAGAAAGGGGGTCATATTATTGCAAGGAAACTAAGAGACATGGGCCTACAATGACATAACATACTGCAGTTTTCGGATGAAACACGCACCACAGGGTACTCTAAAAACAATTATAAGATAATGGGCGAGTCCAGGTAGGGTAAGCAATGTGAATTGATCACTAGTTAGTAGCATAATAGCGGATAATATACTTATCAAAAGGTCTTGTGCCTCCCCAGTTTGGATCCTTGACACGCCTATGATGAAGTACAACATGCAAAAAGGAACTATCTACGATCAGTAACTATTTATAGTGCTGGGTAGTAACTTGCCTGCGGTTAATATTTTTTTTCTTCCCAATTTGACCTCCCTTTTTCACTAACCTGGTACCGCCTATGGCAAAAAATATGATTTATAACTGTTTTGTCTAATGTCACAATAACATATCATTTCATTTAAAAAAACAACATAAAAATGTTTTATTACACATTTACTTCACCCCCATATGGAGTGACCTGCACACGCCTATGATTTTTGCATTTTCAAAAGTCACCGTCATATATCAATTTACAATTCAATCTCTATCGATTGCTATTGGTTGTGTTAAAATCGGTTGATCAACATGACAGCTGTGTTGGATCACAAATACCACTAAAATTTGTAGTTTTGCCCCCCTATTGCCCCTTTATAACAAAATTAGATTTGGTTATTATTTATAAATGTAGATCGTGTTGAGGGGAAGCAAACGCTGTTTCATTTATGCAAATCGGACGGATAGATCTCGAGATCTCCGGGGGGGGGGGGCGGAATCCGCCCTCCCCTGTTACAAATAGGGGTAGCCACTAGCTAAAATCTGTCTGACCTTTGCCAAAATCTGACCTTTGATGACCTCTGGTGACCTCAATATTGACCTGAGGCAAAAAAAGAAGAAAACAAAAATTTGACGAGGAGCTTTCGAACATTTTTTTCTGTTTGTGTCTACTTACCATAGGAGCCGAGTTCGAGGAGGTGGGGGGGGGGGGGGGGGGCGTCGAAGTCGAAACGCCCCCTTGACCCCGGCACGGCGAAGGTGGCGCCGAGCACTAGCACGGCGCGAGTTAACCCGCCATTGGCTTGGGGGGAGTTTTTTCGCCCCCCCCCCCCCTGACGAACTTTTGCAATAGCTCATAAACCAATAGCGCTATCGCCGAGAAACTTCAGGTACCTTCTGCAAAAATGAAGCAAATGTCGTCGAAAATTTCCAGATATAGCGTCACTACACACGAGTTTGACACAAAAATTAGCTAAACTTTAGTAGGCCGTACAAATGCTGTATTTTTAGCACAATGCACTCGAAAAAGGTCCAAAGACAGCGAATGGCAAGGACTACAAAATGGATATCTCGGAGTTTTGCAAATTTGGGTTTTTGACACAAATAATAAAAACAAAATAAAAACAACAATTTGTTTGAAAGATGCCCTCCAAATCAAAATCGTTAAACATATTTATAAAAATAAAACAAGAAATGTTGAAGAACCATGTGGACAATACTCAAACCAAATTTAAAAGCAATATCTTTATGTTTTACTGACTTATGGCTCCCTAAGTATGAGTAACTCATGACGTCATATTTTGAAATTGCGTTTTTTGGCTTTTAGTGACCAGATACAAACAAATAAATGTCAGCACTGTATTTCTGAGACAAAACTGGTATGAAAACATGCATTTTTTTATAATCAATTTCACATGTTGACCTTATGTGACCTGACCTTGACCTTATATGATGTCAGATTGCGAAAATGGCTGCTACTATCGAATGCTGCGTGTATAATAACACATAATACATGTGTTGCATAACTTTCGTAGGCCTCTTGCCAATAGTGACCTTTTGTGACCTTGACCTTTACTTACAATTTCACTTTTGTTTATGCGGGATATGTATTATACCTTTGAAAGCACTTTGTGTGATAATAATCTCAATCTACGGCTTTGGATAGAAAGTATGGCTCCAAAACTCAAGTACCTCCATTTTGATTTTTCACCTGACCTTGAACTGACATGTGATCTTATTTTGAAAATGTCGTGTATGCTTTGGATGTGTCTCCACAAGAGCTTTCGATTGCCGCCTTGCGCGTCTCGCTGCGGTTATTGGTTCGGAAGATAACTAGGGGGCGAAGAACGCCCCCCCCCCCCCCCAGCCAATGGCATTCGGCTGAGACCCCAGCCGATGCCGGGTTAAGGAAGAACCCTGATATCTCCAGTTTCGGAACCAACGCGCTTACGCCCTGAGGTTGGTATTGGTATTATCCTGTCCATTACATTCTGCATAACACGGAATGCAGAGATCGTGTAGATCAGAGATCGTGTCAAATCAACATTATTCATCATTTTAATATATTTGTGACTGTGGAATTTGCATTATATCTAAGTCACACGATTCATCTTTTTATCAATTTCATTAAATGGAGTAGCTCTAACTGGGCATGGGACTTGGGAGGCGGTTTAAATTCACTACAGCCAAGGACAGTGTTGCGTGGAGTCTCCTTTGCATATTTCGTTGCTGATGATATTGAATATGAAATGCCATGGTATACGAAAATAGGACGCTATGCCTTCTTGGAGCGATTATATGAGACATCACTGATCACGCGGCGCAAGGCACGACTGCGCGACATGAATACGAATAACGTTAGATGCCTTCTGAGTACTCAGCCTCGCCTCGTCCCGACTGGTGGCAGTGCTGGTTAGACTGTACCGCAGCACAGTACTGCTGTGCGGAGCAGTCTAGCAGAGCAAGTGTTGTGAAGATCTGCTGAATCCCGCGGATGTGTGTGTAGCACAGAGGTGATTTCTTTAAGTCTGACGCTGCATAATGAGATTGGTCCCAACAGCTGACTGCATCAATAGTAAAGCCCATACTTTGCAAAGTGAATTGGACACGAACAACTGTAAGCTACCTTTTATTTTATTTCTTATTTTTTCTTCTTAATTTCTCTGTATTAATGTTTTGACAAAAGCTGTTGTGATGGCCTATTGTCGTTGATATATGACAACAAGTCAATTTTAATTACGATACAGGTAAGATATATGTAATAGCCTGCTTCAATTGCCGCGTTATTGAATGCTTACAGATTGATTTGTGTAATGTTTCGGACGTGTTGTCTGGTCTGAGGTATAACTAAAGAATATCGTATTTGACACAGACCCGTAGCCAGGCTGAATGCCCAGAGGGTTCCCAGAGGGTGCACTTCCATTATGCATATATTTACCAACCCAAAGTATTAACATGTATACAATATTTCATCTGAAGATTAGTGTCCTGAGAAGTGTCCTGCTTAGCGGATTGTAGTACTTGAAAGGTTCAAAAGCGTTTGTGTTCAATTGTTTGTATTCAACTGCGAAAGTCCTTTACCTTTACTACTGGGCCGGTGTACCGACTAATGAGAGAGGGTGCACGGATATCCCATGGGTGCACGGGCACCAGCGCAGCCGCCTGGCTACTGGCACCCCATCGCAGCCGCAGCTGGCTACCGGCACCATCGCAGCCGCAGCTGGCTACGGGCACCCAGCGCAGCCGCAGCTGGCTACGGGCACCCAGCGCAGCCGCAGCTGGCTACCGGCACCATCGCAGCGCAGCTGGCTCGGGCACCTGCCGCAGCCGCAGCTGGCTACGGGCAACCCAGCGCAGCCGCAGCTGGCTACGGGCACCCAGCGCAGCCGCAGCTGGCTACCGGCACCCAGCGCAGCCGCAGCTGGCTAACGCGCACCCATCGCAGCCGCAGCTGGCTACGGGCACCCAGCGCAGCCGCTACGGGCACCCAGCGCAGCCGCAGCTGGCTACGGGCCGAATTCTGATTTGACATATGTGCTTTATTCTGCACAACTATCTTCGGAAACTCAAGAAATACAAGTGGTCTCAGAAACGATATATATTTTGGATACATGGCATACCACAATCAATTTCCTTTTCCGTTCGACAAGCGAATTTAAAAATCGTGATCTTTTCAGAATAGAATCCGTCTTTGGCGCAGTATTTCATAAATCCAACACTAATCAATGAAGATCGATAAATGAGACATTGTTCCAATTTCCAATTATCGAACAAACTAGCACTCACTCCACTGGTGCAATTCAAGCTCGTGGTGAACGAATGGTTTTCTGCATCTGACGAGCGTTGGAATCATATACATAGGTCCGAAGTTTTATAACATACCTAGTTGTTCAGACATTTTGTGTTCATGTTTCGCAATCAAGAACACAAACATGCCTTACCGTAACCTAGATTAGGGTAAAGGTCCAATCACCGGACATGTCGAAATACTGGTCTTTTCATGCTATTAGCGCTGTATCGATGCTTTAGTGCGTTTATATCGTCTTCACTCAATACTTTAATAGCTTATCAATATCAATATCAATAGTTTGTTAAAGGGAATAGTTCACCTTTAACATGGGGTTTTGAACTGATATAGCAGATTTGTAGAGCAGATCGAAAAAATGGGTTGTGTGAAAAAATTAGCTCCCTACGCTAAGTAATTTCGACACAGGACTAGTGGCCCTTTGTAGAAGACTGTTTCGGGCGCCCGAAACTTCGGCGGTAGTATGACGTCACACCTTTGACGTCAGAATTGTGTCGTACGCAGATTCTGCCGCAAACTAGCCGTAACCATTGCCATTAGTACCGATCACCATAAAACAACAGCGATTGTGATTACCATCGAGTCGGCTCAGTGACTGGGACAGTGGATTGAGTTAGTATTTTTATTTAGAAGTTAAGTTACCTTGTTTTTAACGTCTTTTGCCCTGCCTTTATTTTTCCTTTTTTCCTTTTCGTTGCAGAAGATGCTTCGGAAACCGTCACTGTTGAGGATGGGAGCGTCCAGATCTTCGTCGGGAGTGCTGACAAGACGCCAAACCACCTACACGCATTGCGCCGCACCTTTGCGACTCGTCAATAAAGCTCAATAAAGCTCATGCACGTCAATAAAGCTGTTTTCCCGTTGGCGATGCATTATGACCACCATGCGTAGGGCTGTTCGGCAGATTGATATATGGTGGCGATATTCGAGTGTGTGTTTGCCGTCTCAAACTCCCCAACCTTCTTAACTGAGAACTGCCTACCGAATGACCCAATGCGACGCGACCCTAAATCCGATCGGAGATAGGTCTGACGACCTTAGATCTGTGTCCGATCAGATCAGGCCGCCAGACTCCGGATCACTTGGAAGGTGTGTCTCGGTCGGGAAGAAACTCAACCAATTCCCAAACTGAAGACACATGAGGTTTCCAGCATAGCTGTATTTATTCGCACATCCACAAATCATCCACCATGCAATGGAGGACCCAGAATAACAAGAATAGATAACCTCGCACCAACAAAATTAGGTACACACATAGATACTAAAAAATAGGTTCCAGCATTAGTGGCAATCTTCTCAATAGCTCCGTTGTTGTTGATCATGGACTACTGCACTACCATGGGCAGCAGGGAGTGGGAGGATAAAACTAAATAGATCAAACTAGTGCTAACTCGTCCGCTCCGCTGGATGATTAGCTGGCATCTCCGAGATGGAGGTATCCGCACCAATTCAGCACGTTAATTAACTGGACTGGAACTGGAACTGCATAGGACATAATTACATATTACCCGTCAATGGATCACCGCCCCACCAACTCCGGTGCGTCGGTGACTTATCCCATCTCCCACATATGTCCTATGCATAGCTAGCTGGCATCTCCGGGATGGAGATATCCGCACCAATTCAGCACGTGAATTAACTGGGACTTTTAAACTGAATAAACTGAGTGGTGCCGGATAGACAGACAGATAGACAGACAGATAGGCAGACAGATAGACAGACAGATAGACAGACAGACAGATAGACAGACAGACAGATAGACAGACAGATAGACAGACAGATATACAGACAGATATACATACAGATAGACAGACAGATAGACAGACAGATAGGCAGACAGATAGACAGACAGATAGACAGACAGACAGATAGACAGACAGACAGATAGACAGGACAGATAGACAGACAGATATACAGGACAGATATACAGAAAGATAGACAAACAGATAGACAGACAGATAGACAGACAGATAGACAGACAGATAGACATACAGATATACAGACAGATAGACAGACAGATAGACAGACAGATAGACAGACAGATAGACAGAAGACAGATAGACAGACAGATAGACAGACAGATAGACAGACAGATAGACAGACAGATAGACAGACAGATAGACAGACAGATAGACAGACAGATAGACAGACAGATAGACAGACAGATAGACAGACAGATAGACAGACAGATAGACAGACAGATAGACAGACAGATAGGACAGACAGATAGACAGACAGATAGACAGACAGATAGACAGACAGATAGACAGACAGATAGACAGACAGATAGGCAGACAGATAGACAGACAGATAGACAGACAGATAGACAGACAGATAAACAGACAGATAGACAGACAGATAGACAGACAGATAGACAGACAGATAGACAGACAGATAGACAGACAGATAGACAGACAGATAGAGCAGACAGATAGACAGACAGATAGACAGACAGATAGACAGACAGACAGATAGACAGACAGATAGACAGACAGATAGACAGACAGATAGACAGACAGATAGACAGACAGATAGACAGACATATAGACAGACAGATAGACAGACAGATAGACAGACAG
>JAXIVJ010001742.1:50000-60000 GCA_036785665.1 Chirona hameri
TGAAATATAAACGCACAATCCACCACACAGTAGCTCTGAGTATTTGTTTACGATGCCAGATTTCAGCGATAGGTTAACTACTACTTAAAACTTAAAACAAAAATCAGACTGAAACTCACTCCGTTCTGCCAATTTCACAACGGCTGTTTACGTTACAAGCAGCCTGCGTATATATGCCTAAAGTCCGCCATTATTGTGTGCAGTTGCTTCCATATCCAAGCCAACGTCATACATTGTCATTAAGTTGTTTAAGACCATGAAGGAGAAAGGAGAAACATGTCTATTTCTCGACGGATATCCATCTATAGTCCAAACAAATGTCATATTCGTTTTTTCAGCTCAAAATATCCCGTATGTTCAAATTTAAAGACTTCTTTCAAGGTGACCTATTCCCTTTATCCCTATTAGTGGCAGGTTCCTGGATACCCCTATTAGTGGCAGGGGCGGATTCTGCCCCCCCCCCCCCGGAGATCTCGAGATCCACCCGTCAGATTTTCACAAATCAAACGGCGTTTGATTCCCCTCAACACGAGCTACATTAACATATCATAAATCTTTGATAGGGGGCAACAGGGGGGGGGGCAACAACTAAAAAATAAAGGTATATTTGATCCACCACAGCTGTCATATTGATCAACCGATTTTAACGCAACTAATGTGGATCGATAGATATTGAATTGGGGATTGATATATGTCGATGACTTTTAAAAATAAAAAAGTCATAGGCGTTTGCAGGCCACTAAATATGGAGGTGAAATAAATGCGTAATAAAACAGTCTTTTGTTGGCTTTTTAGGATACATGAAATGGTGCGTTATTGTGACATCAGACACAACAGTTATAAAGCATATTTGTATCCATAGGCGGTGCCAGGTTAGAAAAAGGAGGCAAAATATACAAAAATAACTTCCTGGAAACCTCCCTTTTTCAAGTCCCTGAAACCGCCTGTGCCGTGCAATATGTATTATAGTTCACTAACATCAACTAATTTGTACTTGTTTTAATCACCGTGAACTTATGTAGCTCCTTTATACTTCAGGCAGTTAGAAATAAGCCGTGAAGATCGCATCTCCGTATTATCGCCAAATGTCGAGAGAAAAAAACTCCAAAACCGGGCCCTGGAACTGCCTCTGTTAACCCGGCATTGACTGGGGTCTCAGCCGAACGCCATTGACTAGAGGGGGGGGGGGGCGTTAACGCCCCCCCTGGTTATCTCCTAACCAATAATCGCAGAGAGACGTGCAAGTGTTTAAGTGTGGCAAGTGCAAGTGACGTGTTATTCGAAAGCTCTCAATAAGAAAAACATAAATCATGCTAAACAAATTCAAAGTAAGGTCAAATGTCAGGTCACGGTCAGGTCAAAGGTCAAAATCGCGGTATTTGAGTTTATGAGCCATATTTTCCATCCAAAGCCTTCGATTACAACCATGATCACCCAAAGTGCTTCCAAAGGTACGATACACATCCCGCATGAGCTAAAGTGAGATTGTTGGTCAAGGTCAGGTCACAAAAGGTCACTATGCTCAAAATATTTACAAACGTCATGCAACACATGTTTTATGAGTTATTGTCCACGTAAAATTCGATAGTGATAGTTATTTTACCACCTGACTTCATTTACGTGAAGTTAATGTCAAATTCAGGGCATGTTCAGGTCAATGAAGGTCAACAATTTTAATTGATAAATCTAAATAAAAAAGGTATGTTTCTAGATCAGTTTGTCTCAGAAATACAATGGCGTTATTTATTTGTCTGTATCTGGTCAATAAAAGCCAAACAACGCAATTTGTAAATATGACGTCATGAGTTACCAATACTTTAGATGCCATAAGTCAGTTAAAAATGGTGATATCATTCTGAAATTTGGCATGGTAGTTTCCCATATGTGGTTCTCTGACATGTTTTCCCACTTTTTGAATATCTTTGAACAATTTGATTTTGTGGGCATTTATCCCCCCCCCCCCAAAAAAAAACATTCTTGCATTTGTGGGGTCAAAAACCAACAGTTTCAAAATCCGAGATAGCCATGTTGTAGCCCTTACTATTTGCTATCTTTTGAAGTTTTTGGATTGCATTGTTCTCAAAATATGGCATTTGTACGGTCGGTTACATTTTAGCTGATTTTGGTATAAAACTCGTGTGTAGTGACGTCACTAAAATCGCTATAACTCGAAATTGCTTTATTTTTTCACAGAAGACGTAAACATGATTTAGAAGAAGGTACCCGGAGTGTCACGTTTATAACACTTATCATTATTATTAATCACATATTAATCAGGGGGCGTTAACCCCCCCCCCCCCAGGAGTGGTAAAATGCCCCGTCATGCTGGATGACGTCGGAGAACAATTTTTTTTTTTGCCGGCTGGCTATTTTTTCATCACAAATGATCCATCAGAGGAGCCACATGCTACATTTTTGCATGCGTGTGCTTTTTTACATCAAATCGTGGGATATTCCAGGGCAATTTCTACTGAATTGGTTCACACATTAAAATGCACAGTCTACCAAAAAAATACGCGTCCCAGTCTACCAACAAAAAAATATGCGTGCCACATAGCAACAGTGATATCAGTTTGGCTTTTATAGACCATACAAAATTACCAAGTTGTCTGCAAACTACTATTTCAGTCGACAGCGGTTTGGGAGAACCGTGGAAGACCACTCATTGACTTTGGACGGGAGACTCTCCGCCGTCCAACCCGCGGACCCGCTAGTTTTATTAGTTAACTTCGCTGCATAGTAGAAATGGTATACATTTTGGAACAAATTTAGAAACCCAGAGTATATTTGAGATTGTTGACCAATGACTATGGAGCATTTTAAACCCTCGATTTGGAGCGATCGTCGCTTTCGGAACGGACGCATGTGATTTTGTTTAGCAATTATGTGAAGCACCTCCTTCATCAGAGTGCAAGGTAAGGTTAAGTTATAATAATTAATAATATAGTTGCTCAAAAAGTGGATAAAGTATATCGCATAGCAAGTAGGGTAAACTTAACATGTCAACACATCAGACTTGGCGCGTTACTGGTGGTGTTGTGGTAATTTGGGACATCTCAAGACATCAAACTTTCATGCTATGGGTGGTGTGTTAGTGTCTGAAAGTCATCCCAGGCAAAGAGTTGTCAGTTTGAAGGGAGAAACGGTAAACAACTGTAACACCGGACACGCTCTAACGACATACTTTGCATGCTATTGGTGATATAGTGTGTCGGTACCGACTTCATCGCCAATAGCATGCAAAGTATGGCATTAGGATGTGTCCGGTGTTAATGTTGTCTACCCTACCTGTAAAAAGTCTGAATAAATTAAAAACTGTTTGTATTTGACGATCGGTTCAGTAATTCACCCCTCCCCCCCAAGTTGGTGTGGCGACTGCCCCATCAACTTTTATTTTAGCCCCACCATTTTTATGTTCTTCCCCACCAACTTTTTCAGATTTAAAGGTTTCCTAGTGTTAAACTGTTCAATTTTTCACCTCAGCCATGCAAAGCAACCATCCAATATGATATTTTGCCCCACCAACTTGCTCTGAAAAGCTCCACCCATGCTGTTTATGAGATGGTCTGGGGGGGGGGGGGTCCAGGGGCGCGACAGGCCCTGGTAGGTTCTGCAGCGCAGCGAGCGAATGTGAGCGGCACGTTCTAAACATGGGTCCCTGCGACCTTAATTGCTGTAAATGTTAGGTCAAGTTTGATTATGTATCATATGATTAGTTATTAGTTATGGTTATGGTTATGATTGGTTTTGTATGATTATGTACATTTACAGCAATTAAAAGGTAATAACAAAACTGTATTGTGCATACGTTATACCACATTTGGAGTATTGTGTACAAGCCTGGTCTCCAACATATGAGAAAGATTGCTGGTTGTTAAAAAGAGTACAAAAAAGGTCAACACAAAAGTTATGAAGATAAATGAAAGAAATTGGGTATGTTTTCACTTAGATATAGATATAGATCACTTAGATATAGATATAGAAGGGAGATCTAATTTAAGTCTTCAAATTTGTAAATGGTCAGCATTCTGGATAATTAAAGGGAATGTTTGAGTTCAATAGGGACAATCGAGGTAGAAGTCATCAGCATAAACTCATTATGAAACAAACTAGGACTAGGCTATGATAGTAATTTTTCAGTTGAAGGGTTGTAGGACATTGGAATAAGCTACCAGGGGACGTCGCTGATGCAGTGACACTTGCTTCCTTCAAAATTATATTATATAAATACTTTACAGAGAAGAGATTAGTTCATAAATACTCGTGGGATTAGCCTTCTTGTATGCAGGTAGAGTAAGGTGATTTGAAGGGGCGAGACTGGTGGGGGGGGGGGGGGTGCAACCTCGGATGGGCCTAAGAGGCTCTTTGTTGCACTTTTCTTTTATGTATCTTTATGTATCGTTTTTGGGGACGTCATAGCTTTGGTATTACTGGTACACTTCTCTGTCCGTCATAAATAACAAAAAAAAATATTCACATTAAATGCTTTCACAATCACATCACAAACATATTGCTTAGGACCTGTCTATACTCTCTTCTATAGGTGCCTCAAGAACTTTCCAATGTCTTTAATCTTGCATCAGCTACAGAGTAGCTTATCAGAGTTTTTGCAACTTTATTTTTTCATGTATGATCAATATTTCACAAGAGTATAAATATAAATATTGCTTCAACGAGAGATAATGCATTAGTGTTGCTGGATAACCATTTTCCAACTTTCGATTTGGTCGGAGAACCATAGTCTATTTTTACCACCCCTGGGCCCCTCCCCCTCCAGTCAATGGCGGGTTAACGTTAGGAACTCAATAGTTTTACTCCATATGCGGAAATCAAATCTAGGAAAAGTCCCAAAATGTAATGGGTCTGCTCCCAGCCGTTCCGGAGATATCGGCGAAAAACATGAGGGTTGGGCAGAATCTCCCCCCCTGTCACTAATAGGGTTAACCCTATTAGTGGCAGGCTCCTGGCTACCCCTATTAGTGGTAGGGGGGATTTCCCCCCCCCCCGGAGATCTCGAGATACACCCGTCCGATTTTAACAAACCAAACGACGTTCGATTCCCCTCAACACGATCTACATTTCTAAACAAACAAAAAATATAAATCTTTGAGGGGGGGGGGGGGCAACGGGGGAAGGGGGCAAAACGAAAAAATCGAGGTATTTTTGATCCAACACAGCTGCCATGTTTATCAACCAATTTTAACGCAACTAATGGGGATTGATAGATATTGAATTGGAGATTGATCTATGGACGGTGACTTTTGAACATTCAAAAATCATAGGCGTTTTTTTTTTTTTTTGTATTTATTTAACATCATCGCCGACGGGGTGAACCATTTATGGGCGAAGTCACACAGATAAAACCACACGCATTCACATACTTAAAAGATCACATTACATCTCTCACCCATAACCATCTATACCTATAATAATAATACAAATCACCTAGAAGATCCTCTATAATACAAAAGCGATGGTTAAAAGCTGTTATATGACACATATGGATTTAAAATATAAGAATAAAATACGAAATAAGAAATATGTGATATGCGAATGCGTTTGCAGGTCACTAAATATGGGGCGAAATAAATGAGCAATACAACCGTTTGTATGGCTTTTTTGGATAAATGAAATGGTGCGTTGTTGTGACATCAGACAGAACAGTTATAAAGCATATTTGTCGCCATAGATGGTACCAGGATAGTGAAAAAGGGAGGCCAAATAAATACAATATTAACCGCAGGCAAGCTGCTACCAAGCAGTATACAGAAGTAACTGATCATAGATAGTTCTTTTTGCATGTTGTACTTCATCGTAGGCGTATCCAGGATATAAACTGGGGAGTAACTAGATCTTTTGATAGGTATATTTTCCGTTATTATGATACTAACTAGTCTACAGTGACTATTTCACTTGCAACTTCAATTAACATTAATTACCACCCTTTTTACCCTACCTGGACTCGCCTATTATCCTATAATTGTTCGTAGAGTACCCTCTGATGCGTGTTGCATCCGAAAACTGCAGTGTTATGCCATTGTAGGCCCATGCATCTTAGTTTCCTTGCAATAGTATGACCCCCTTTCTTCGATTCCTGAGCGCGCCTCTGCAAAAAAATGACTAAATTACCTCTCCTGGCTTTATATGTGCATATATTATTATAAACTAACTGTCTATTGCGCCATAATCGCTGGCATATCGTCATCCCCATGCCAGTCGCCCACCTTTTCCTGTGCCTGAACACGCCCCAGCAACTCTATATGTAATAAATTATGCAAATAATGGAAGGAGAAACTATCTTTTGCATCTTCATAGCTATCAATGCCTCTTACATCGCTGCATTGACTGCCAGCCAAGCGTTTCATACTTCCTGGAAACCTCCCCTTTGCAAGTCCCTGAAACCGCCTCTGCTGTGCAATATTTATTATAGTGCATTAAAGGGACATTGCCACCTCGCAGGCCAATATGGAGTTTTTGGTGTGTATCGGTCGATTAAGCGTGTCCGATTTCACCTGCAAAATTGGTTCCCGAAACTTCCCCCATTAGATAAAAAAAATTGCACCACTCATGCTTGCCAAGCATTCATAAAATTGGAGTGGCCACATCACTATTTATAATAATTTCTTTGCGGACTGTTATTGTCTATTGAATGTTGCAAACTCAACATCACCATTCCGTCAGTGCACTTTAAAATTAAAAAGCGTATGCAGTTAATTATATTTTCAACAACCTTAGCCTCTTTCATAATAAAACAGCAAGAATTGCTATGGCTCGACTTTGGGACCGTAGGAGTTATGTGACCTATATCTTATAACACAGATAGACTTCTCAAGGTCAAGTCTCGGCGAATTCGTACGCTTCGGCTTTGGGCGGGCGCCAATACCACAGTCAAACTGGATGAGAGCGGTCATCATGAATCTAGTACTGAGCACAGCTGGGACCAACGTTTTGGAGTCAGAAATAAATACAAAATGCTTTGCCGATGCGCTGCTTTAGATGCTGCATGAGCAAGTTTGAGCTTGAGCATACATGATTGTTGATCCCCACCATTCATTTAAGTTGCTTTTTTAGAAATCCTCCGGAGGTGGCAATATCCCTTTAACATCAACTAATTTGCACTTGTTTCAATCACCGTAAACCTATGTAACTCCTTCATACTTGAGGCAGTTAGGAAGAAGCCGTGAAGATCGCATCTCCGTATTATCGCCAAATGTCGCAGAACTCTTCAAAAATCGGGCACTGGAACCACCCCTGTTCAGGTTACGAACTCCAAAAATTGACTCCATCTGTGAAACTCAATAATGTGAAAAGTCCCAAAATGGCATGGGACTGCTCCCAGCCATTCCGCGAAATACCCGCGATAGATATCCGCGAAAAACCTGAGGGGTGGGCAGAATCTGCCCCCTGCCACTAATAGGGTTAAGTCCGGTAGTTTAACGTGTCAGTCATTACGATCATTTAATCTGATCCATGTCCAAATCTCCAATTTTGATGTTTATCCGCTTAATGCACAGCTATGATCTCTCCAATTTTGACTGTTGTTTCAATACAATAATTGTATTGTAATATCCTATAAGTATACTCTTTTTCTCAAACACTACGCATTTTAGGTACAAGTACAACGGAAAAGGGATTCATTGACAAGGGCTTGGACACTTAATTGTAAGGGCATCCAACTGGATGCCTATGACTCTGCGAATCGTCTCCTTCAATACATAGGTCGTAGATATTAAGTCAGACACGTTCACATAATGTTAAATTTTACGATTCACGGCTGCCCTGTATTGTTATCATCAAATACGTGAGTCGTGACGGCTTATGATAATGCAGGATGTTTTGCACAACATATATCGATATGGTATACAGAAACATCACGCTCGGATTATGTCGTTCCGGATGTATGATTCATTATTAATTAACGCTCATTTGTTATACATGGAACATTCCAAACTCATACTGTAATGCTGCATGTAAGTCTGCTATGTATACGATACGATATAGATACGATACCCTAGGATATTGATTCACCCCCACTTTTCGTATATATTTCGTATTTATGTGCTTTTTTTGGAAGGGGGGGGGGGGGGTAGCCGGAGTGTGTCGGCTCTGACTGTGTCCGCTGATCAAAGGTCTCCGTTAGCAGCAGCGTCCGGCTCTCACTCAGGCCGTCTGAAACATGCAGTGGTCGGCTGGCAGCCGGCGGCTCAGGTCAGCGGAAGGACGGCCCGCGGCGCGACGGAAGGTGACGGGACCACCGTCAGTCACGCCGCCGATATACTGCCCGGCCGTGACCGAGCGACCTGGCCGGCACCCGAGCAGTCGGCGCCGAAACGGCCGAAACCAGCGCTAAACACATGGAAGGTGCGGGGATAAGAGCAGCAATCACTCACTCGGGATATCAAAATAGACGATCTTAGTGTGTAAGCCTGAAGACCAGCGTCAGTAACGTGTGCGAAGACTTAACCCGCGACTTACTGGGGGTATTTTTGTCCCTCCTCCCGTTATTTTGCAATAACTCCTAAACGAACACCAGTATCGTCACCAATCTTGCAGTACCTTCTCTCACATAAATGCTACACATGTTGGAAAAGGAAACATATAAGGTTATGATAGGTCAACCAGGAATGACGTCAGAGTGACGTCATGTTGCTCGGTTTTTGTTGCAAAATAATGGTTTGCGGAAAACGCTATCAAAGGTACGATGTTTGAGAGAAACTCAATTGTCTTAAATAAAATTACTAACAATAGATCGGGCTATGAAACTGCTGTCTCAGACTTTTTTTCTTCTTCATAATTTTGAGAAAATATATTTTTGTTTTTTGTTTTTACAAAAAAAAACAGAATTATCCCAAAACCAGATTATATGTGCTCGAGACGTGTTTGGTGAATATGTGTACCAAATTTGAAGTCGATATCTTCAAAAATGACTGACTTATGACCATTAAATGACAAAAATCGACCACCTCTCAGCATAACTATGCATAAAAAAATGCATTTCCGTTTTTGCTTTTTACTTCTATTTATATATAACAAATCATGTTCTAAGGTCATTTTTCGCGTTCTAGACGAAACACAAACCCATAAACATGTATTACAACGCCTAATAACCGTAATCAGCAGTTTGACCACGTGACCTCGGATGACCTTGACCTGATCCAAGGTCATAAACAGCTAATAAAAATACTTAGAAGTGGCAGACACACGAATCATACCGATTTATAGACTGCTTATACGTTTAACACAGCAATTTTGCGCGACAATTCCATCCATCGAGACCTTTTGACACGGTCAAAAATGTGTACTTGACCTGACCTGTGACGTCATCGGTGACTCCGAGGTCAACAATATTATGTTTCCCTCACTAAATTTCCCAGGGATATCGAATGCCGTTTGAATTTTTACATTCGGTCCAGTAGTTCCGGAGATCCGAGGGGGGGGGGGATAGCCCTCCCCGTAAGTCGCGTTATGAAATATACCCCAGTAACTCGCGGGTTGGATAGGCAGAATTTCCACCATTTAAGCCCAAGAATAAACACAAATAGGAGGGACTAGTGCTAACCCGTCCGCTCCGCTGGACGATTAGCTGGCATCTCCGGGATGGAGGTATCCGCACCAATTCAGCACGTTAATTAACTGGCCTGGAACTGGAACTGCATAGGACATAATTCCTATTACCCATCAAGGGATCGCCGCCCCACCAACTCCGGTGCGTCGGTGACTTATCCCATCTCCCACATATGTCCTATGCATAGCTAGCTGACATCTCCGGGATGGAGGTATCCGCACCAATTCAGCACGTGAATTAACTGGGATTTTTAAACTGAATAAACTGAGCGGTGCCGGATGGACAGACAGACAGACAGACAGACAGACAGACAGACAGACAGACAGACAGACAGACAGACAGACAGACAGACAGACAGACAGACAGACAGACAGACAGACAGACAGACAGACAGACAGACAGACAGACAGACAGACAGACAGACAGACAGACAGA